>MUZC01000147.1:318329-351663 GCA_002072015.1 Radix auricularia
ACATTTATTTCTATAGCTATTTAACAGTGACTAAGGGAAATTCGTTCGAACCATTTTCGTATGATTTTATTATTGTAAAATACAATTAAAATGTTTAGAAAGGTTCCATTTCCTTTACAAATAAATATGCACCAATCTTACCCAATTACATATTATAACTATAAATAATGCAATTTCAACAGCGACTATAAGTTCTTTTCACAGTTTATTTTCCATTGTGGCAATTCATGCGAGTAATTATCCAACTAATGCGCAATGGCTCATTTCTTCTAAAATCAAACATAAAGTAAAAACCATCTCTGAAAAAATCATTGGAGATTGTTCTTCTAATTAACAGTTTTTTAAGTCACATTCAATGACTTCCCGTTATCTTTTATTCAAGCACCCATGCAGATCGCATCGGCAGAAACTTGTGTTCATAAAATTAACGGAATTTTTCATAATCCAGTGCATAATTTTAACTATACATAAAAGATTACGTGGTAACGTCTTTTCAATATTTAATGTCACTTTTAGCAATCTATGAAATAAATCGTCATTTCACAACTAATACAAACACACAGTCACACGCACACACAGACGCACATACACACATACACATAAACACACTCGCACACATGCATATTCACACACTCGGATTATAATGAAGATAAAAAGTAACATCAAATAAATTAATATAATAAAAGCTTCATGACGCCACTTAATTGGTTTTTTTTACGGCGCGCAAAACCACACCCTCTGTTAATCTCAAACCCAAAACCATTATGATTTTAAGTCTATATTTTCAATTTTAAAAAAGTTAGCAAGAGTTGCGTGGTATAGGGGCTTCACACACACACACACACACACTGACGGACGGAAATGTGCTTAGGCGCATTATTATATAGATTATATTTTAAAATATTATTTTTGTCAATGTATTCTACTATATTTTGTTAGAGCAAAGACGTCAAGTCAATACCATAACCACATTCATTGACGCCTCCCCTGTCTACGGGTCAACCGAGAGTGTGGCCCGAAGTTTGAGGAACGCTGGAGGTAAAAGAAGAAAACATTTTTATCAATAAAATTATCCGGGTGGAAAGTGTCCTGCTTTGGAAGTGCCTGAATGAAAATTGTCCGGATAGAAAGGCCATTAAAAGAGCAGTGTGTGACAATGAGTGAATCAACTGCAGCGTTTCCTTTCTAAAGTGTTGTAATTGTGTTTCTAGAATCTTGAGAGGTATGCTACAAGCGGTGATTCAAAGCTACACGAGTGGAAGGGAGATAACTTGTAAATTGTTTCAGAAAGAATAGCAAAGCAATATTCATAATTATCGCTTTGGAAAATGTGTACAATATTGGTTTTTAGCCTTTAATACTTTTATTTTAAAAGATATAGCATTCTGTTGTTGTTTTTTTCATTATCATTCTTTTAAATTTTAACATCTTAGAATTGATTTACCTTTAGTCTAAATTTGTTCTTCAGATTTTCTTCTTAAGACCAAAAACACAAACTTTTTGCCTGAAAATGTCAACAATCCTTGCATTCGGAGGCCTGGAACAAAAGACTATTGTTTTCTAGCAGGTTAGTTACAGGGAATAGTCCTGATTATCGGTTTAGGTACGGGATGAATACCTCAGAAATATCAACTTACATAAAATAAGCAAACTATTAAGTAGCCTACTAAACATATTTCCTAAATAAACTATTTATCTAAAACATAAAATGATGCTGACCGCTTCATTTAAAAGCCATAAAATTGCAATTAGACTTGTGTTTGTTACAGGTGACTTCCGGGTCAATCAGCTGCCTTTCCTCGGATCCCTTCACACAATTTGGCTGCGTGCACACAACACAATCGCCAGACGACTCCGGGTCTTGAGACCAAAAGACTCCAACGAAGAAACGTTTGAACGAGCCAGGAAACTAGTGGGAGGTCTGTTCGCATATGTTATTGGTTATTATTTAACCAGTGCAAAATGGCAGGGTCTTATAAAGACTTAAATTTTTATTTGTTTCAATAAATACGATTCACCATAAAATATAACACTTTTGAATCATATTACGACAAGATACTCGTTTAATTAACGCCATGTTTATTAGCAGTCTGTAGTTGATCTCATTATGTAAAGTAGCATTATGTCCCTTATTTCCCCCAAAATATTTGAAACAAACAAAACACAAAGTTTAGTGATGATTGATTCATTTGTAATATTTTTTTACTACTTACATATCTGTTGAACATTTCACGTTTGCCATTTGTAGCTTTAATCCAGGCAATCACGTACAATGAATGGCTGCCCATCATCCTTGGCAAGGAAGCGACGAAGTTCAGACTAATCTCCAAGACTGGGCGGACAAAGACCAATTTGAAAATTGACCCTAGAATTTTTGTGGAATTTTCCTCTGCAGCCATGAGGTTTGGTCATTCTACCGTTCCCAACGTATTCCCTGTTGGTCAGCGACGCATTCCAATAAGCCAGCTATTTAACAGGTACAAGAAGTACTTAGTCTCGTTTTAAATAACATTTAGGCTAGTTAGTGGTTATTAACGCTCCTCATTCAGTAACAGAGTTAAACTTTTCAGTAGCATTTAGGTAGGCTCTTAAGTTTCGGTTAGTCATGCTTTTTATTAACTGTTAAGAAAGTTATTCAGAAACGGTTATTTTGGATTTCAGTAACGATTTAGAAATGTTCACAAATATTGCGCTACTATTATATTTAAAATCATTGTAAAAATTATTAAACAAAAGAAAACGATAAAATATTAACGTGTTTAGACCATGTTATGTAAGAAATTCGTGAAGCATTTCTTAATAAAAATCAGTTTAACTTTTGTATTTTTGTCATGATGCCAGTGTACTTTAGTTTAAATAAAGTATTCTTGATTTAGAATTTAGGCTATATCTGCTACCTCCTTTCGTAAATGAGTGAAAAGTGGTACTTGTTTTTTATCCAACAACCAAACGTTTTTTGTTTGTTTGTTAACTGTTGGCAGCCCCGCTATACTTAAGCTATTTGCTAATTTACTAGATGGCTACGGAATTCTCCCACTTACGACCATGAACATTAAATAAATAAATATTAAAATCATTAATGTCGTTAAAATAAATTGTATTATTATTTATAAGCAATACTATTACTGTAATTGAATAAATCATAAGTAAAGATATTTACTACAGTCACTGTATTAACTAAATTGACTTTTGACCAAAACAACGCCAATTAAAATTTAAAAAATAACTAAATGGACAATGAAAGGTAATAGGCTTTAAAAATTATTTTTTCTGCTTCTTATTTTATAGATTGTGATATATTACCAGTATTTCATTTTTAATTTGGCATGGATTAAACTCACGAAAACATGTATCAAAGCCTGCATTTCGTCAATTCTAATACCGTTCTAACACTCAATAAACCGAGCGGTGATGATGAACTGTAAAGGAACCAAATAAGGCTAGAACGGGTCTCTGCGTCATATTATAAAAATAAATAATATAAACATGTATTTTAAGTAGGTTAATTTTTTTGATATTAATTTGTCCAATCTTCATCATAGTAAGTGGCAGAATTCCATAGTGACCTTAGCCATCTAGTTATATCGCGGAGTTGCCAACAGTTAATATTTTAAAAACAATTAAAACATTTTACGTGGTCCGATAAAAAACAAAGACCAAAAGTTTCAATTTAGTAAACCATGTATTTTCTATCACACTATCTGCCGTCTCTTAGACCAGCAGAGGTACTGGATAATTTTGATGATGTTGTGGCAGGGCTTGTTGGTGTGGGAACACCGGGACAAAATACCATGCAAATGTTGGACAGAAATTTTGGTAAGTTTGAATTTGGAATCTTCTTTGCTCTTGATAAAGAAAAAAAAATAAGTTTAAAATGTAAAGATTGAATGTTGATTTAAAAATGTAATCATTTTTTTAAAATGTCATTTTGCAGAGAAAACGTTAGTTAAATGAACAGAATTAATTGCATCTCAATATATTAGTTCCGTGAGACGTTCCTGTAATATACTGATGTTGTTGCTGTAATGTACTGTTATTGTTGATGTATTATACTGATATTGTTGCTGTAGTATATTGATGTTGTTGCTGTAATATACTGATGCTGTTTCCACAGTGGAAGGGCTCAGCAAACACTTGTTTGAGCCACCAAATTCTCCAAAGAACGGCCTTGACCTCATTTCTTTCAATATTCAACGGGGACGAGATCACGGCTTAGCACCGTACACAACCTACCGGAAATTGTGTGGTCTTAGGCCCTTGACGGGATTCAACGACGTGAGTGCCCTGGGTCCGAACGTAACCCAACTGGCTAAGATTTACAAGTGAGTCCAAAACGTATTGCCTTATAATTAACAGCTAAACTCATTGGCATTACGCTGTCTTTAGCAGAACGAGAATGAAAATGAAATCACATAACAGGCATATTGTCTTTAATATTAGAATTACATATGTTTCGTATTATAATTATAAAATTTTGTTTTCTAGATCTGTGAATGACATTGACCTTTATACTGGTCTCGTCCATGAGCCTGTGGACCCAACCAGTCAAGGTTTGGTGGGGCCCACACTTTCCTGTATCCTGTGTAAACAATTCTTTAACCTAAAGTTTGGCGACAGATTTTTTTTTGACACTGATGAGAAATCTATTGCTTTTAATGACAGTGAGTAAGAATTTAGCAGTTAAACTACTGAAATAACAATCCCTAATTATTATATAAAGAAGTTCTATTGCCTATTTTAATAACATATTTTCATTTCTTTTTAATTCCTTTCTCTTTAAAACAATTTATTAAAAAAATAACATCTACATATTCATATTGCTGATCACGTTAATGTCGACCACATATTTCAATTAATAAAAATTTTAATCTAAACTAATGAACTTAACATTACCCATGTACTTTTGGAATTTATAGAAATCATAATAATTACTCCGGCTTCCAAATAATAATCTTATTCCTCCACTCAAAAAAGTAGTTATAGAATAGTAATTTGAAAAGATATAAAGCTTTATTTCTATTATTGATCTAAATTTTTATTTTTTTAACTGAACTCATAATTTTTGTTTTCAAAAAGTATTAAGAAATTAACTCGTCTTTTTCCTGTATTTCCTGTGAGTATTGTATTTTATTTTAGATTTATCCTTGTAATTAAATGTTTACATATATTATGTTTAATTCGTTTAAGCTATTATTAAATAGCAATTTGCATTCTTATTTTAGAACAACTTAGTTGGATCAGAGGAGCAACGTTGTCCAAAATTATATGTGCTACCACCAACATCAAAGCACTTCCAAATGACATCTTTAATTTCCCCTCAAAGTAAGTAATTTTTCTTTTCTCTTTGTAGACTAATTTTTTTTTTTTAAATTTATTAATTTTTTTAAATTTTGGTTTTAAAAATAAAACATTGACTAAAACACAAAATGTGGTCTCCAAGACGCCCTGTTACAACAATCGATGATTATATCAAATTGTGTCTTCTTAGCTAAAACGATTTTATTAACAAAACGGAACACTTAAATTCAACATTATTTCGAAAGCCGTTTTTAGAATTTTTTTCAATTTTACAATTGATCTTTTAAGAGAAAACCGGACAATTTTTTTAGTGCTTTAAAAAAATATATTCATAATTAATTAATTAACGCTATTATACAATAACGAATCTGTCATTTTAAGATAATAAATTCATAAGCAGTTAGGAAAACGTCTACGCCCCTAGAATGTATAGATACAAACAAATTCTACTGAGTAAACTTATAGATAATAATTATTTTTTTCAATATACCCTTACGAACAGGTCCAACCCCCTTGTGTCATGTGATCGTTTGGCGGACGGCCTCCTGGATCTGTCGTCATTTATCTGATAACCGACGTGAAAGATGGCTGTATGGACCTTAACATCGGGCAGCCTGTACACATTGGAATATCTACAGTTGTGCTTTAATCTTTTCTGAACACGTCTTTTTCATTAAAACTCTACGTCGCTGTCTTTGTTTAATTCCAATGCTGTCCGTTAAATGTCACAGAACATTTATTTCCATACATTGGTTTAAGATTTTGAAGCGTTACAAAGGATAAAAACAGACATGGAAATATTGCTTGTTGGACTAAGTTCGTCGGACACAAAATGATTTTTGAGTCAAATGTTGCACCAAGAATAACCTTTACAGAATTATAATTGTTAAATATAATGGAAAAAAAAATAAAGCTACAACATTTCTAAAAAAATCTCATGAGGCAAATAAATGAAAATGCGTTAACTTTTTTTAAATCATCGTATTCTATTTAACATAAATACATACATTTGTATTATAATTTTTGTGGAGTGTGTATTACATATATGCTATTACAATAGATAAGTGATAAAATATTCATTCAATAGCATAAATTAAAATAATTAAATTTTGTTTTAATTTTATGTATTTGTTTAATCCATTTAAATTATTACTATTATAATTTTTGCTAATCGTTCTGTATTCGCATTGTCAATTGTCTAAATATGTATTTGAAGTCAATATTTATAATAAAAGCTTTTAAAAACTCTTTTGATTTCATGATTTTGCAACAACAACAACAACAACAACAAAAAGAAAAAACACCAAAAAAATGAGTCTAAGAACATTTGGTATAGCTAACGTCCTAACTTTTCCATAGACAATGACAATATTAATCAGAGTTGCTCTTACCGGATGACGCAGCAACCACCTCACATTGAGAGATGGAACTGAAACATCTGGTCAATAAATTCTCAGAGGCATGCAAGGAACTGGGTCTATCGATAAGTCTTTAAAAAACATTATTATGCAAGGTACAGACTGCCTCCATGAAATCCCCATTTAGGGAAAAACCATGGATGTTGTGGAGGATTACACCTACCTTGGCAGTAACATCACAAGCTCACTCTCCCTGAAAGAAAAGAAATAAAAACAAGAATATGTAAAGCCGCATCGTTAATGGCAGGGCTAAATCAAAGAGTGAGAGTGTGAATATATGTATATATATATATAAAAAATCATCAAAGATTTTTAAGTTTGAACCTATTCCCGTCATTAAGTCAAATTATAACTCGGTTCTGAGGATACAAGAACGTTAATATTTTAGCCCCCCCCCCCTTCATTTTTGAATTTGGATGAATGTTAATGTTAATTTTTTAAAATCGAAAAACCTGAAAACGGATTTGGCAAACATGTGTTTTCTTTCTATTTGATTGCAGAGTACAGATTTTTTTGACATTTATCCAAAGTGTATTCAAGATTTGCGTGAAAATATTTAAGTAATAGTATATAATATAAAATCGCATCCGGTCAAAACAGCGACAGTCAAAACAGCGACGGTCATAACAGCGACTTCAAAACAGCGACTGTGTCAAAACAGCAACGGTCAAAACAGCGATGGTCAAAATAGCGACTGTATCAAAACAGCGACTGTATCAAAACAGCGACTGTATCAAAATAGCGACTTTTTTCTTTTGCTTGTGATAATGCAGATTTTTTGTAGAGAAGGGACAATATAAAATTTAAAATAATCAACTGGAGGTTTGTATAAATAAATGTTGGTGTGGTGTTTTAAAGAGTGTATACACAGTTTCAGGGCACATTTTAAAAAAAATTCAAAAATAAAATTATAACTGTTATTACTTTAGTCATATGTATTGTGCAGAAATCTCGATAGAGACTAGCAAACATAGATTCAATCGATTTATTGAGGGGGTTTGTGGTGGGAGGGGCAGAGACAGTTTGACTACAGAACTTTTTGATCCTCGGATGTTTCGACCCTCGTTTTTACTTCGCAAATAATTGTTTTTTCTTCTTCTAGTTTTTAAAAATAAAAATAATAGGGTTTAATATTAGATCTTTCGAAATCTATCCAACTCCTTCACCACTCCAATCCGATATCATTGGATAATAAAAAGGCAATGTGTTCAGATAATCCTTTTTAAGGTACCTACATTCTTTCAGCCAACAATCTCTTTGTTTACCTTCTCCATAACAGGCGGTCCGTGGTCACCACTTTGTCTAGCCTTCGTAACATGCCATTGTTTAACCATCGGACAGTCGACCACGTGCCGCTTCGACAAGGGGGCTTTAATTTTTTAAAAATCTGGCAAGGCAACCATTATAAACGCCGCAGTATTTTCACCTTCATGATCGCCATACAATGTAACCTAGCCACCATCCATGCACCTCATTTTACACACTCAGTAACACACTATGGTGAACTATAACGCATTACAAAACTTTTATTCATCCTATCAATGCATTCGTCATACTCATAAACTAAGACGAAAATAAACTGAACAAAATGTCAACAACAATTAAGGAACGTTCTGTTAAGTCATATGGGCCCAGCTGCTTGAACGATATTGTCCACTACGCGGTGTTAGTAACTATTTAATGTATTAATTAACTTTATATACTGACAACTTTGTACATCTTATTACAATTCAGTTTTTATGCTAGGTAGGTCTACACAAGAAACAGAAGTGAATGAAAGGGCGCAGGTTTGTGGTTGTTTCAGTGCTGCGAGGTTCGCCATTTATGTCAACACCTTAATAACAAATTGTTTTTTTTGTTTTTTTTTATATTTCATTAATTGATTTTGATTTTACGATTAAAAGTGTAAAACCGATGGAAAAAATGTTGTTAAAAAACTAAAGATAATTATGGTCCTTTCTAACTTTGTTTGGCATGGGAGTGGAGGGAAGATTGACTTTTATGTTATAGTGTAATGTATACCTATGGTTGTGGCGAGTGTTATGAGAAGGTAAATAATGGAATGAGAGGCAGAATAAATTTAGGTACCTTTACAAAGCACTATCTGACCACGTGCATTTTTATAGTCCTATTACATCGCCACTTTGATCGGGGTGGAGAGATCAATTGAAGTCTACCGAGACCAGGCACTGTTCGTTGGCTGGCCCATGTTACATCAGGACATGTTACGAGGGCTAGACTAAGCGACGACCACAGGTCAACGTTTTCTGGCGAGATTTATGGGAAATGTAAATAAAATGACTGGGGGTAGAGTGAATCTACGTACCTTTACCTGACCACGTGACTTTTTTATTGTCCGATTACATCGAATCGGGTGTGCTTAATTGGACGTTGAAAAGGATACCGGGTATATATACATGCTCGCAAACAACAGGCTGTTGATGATTTACTAAATTTTCTATTTAAATCATTTATGCATCATGTAGTTAAGACAAATTAAATGTTATTAATTCTTTGTTAATATAATTTTATTTTCCCTGAGTAGTTTTTATTTATTTTTTATTTTTATTTTTATTTATTTTTATTTTTTTTGTATTTGAATAAATGAGTGTATACGTAGCCTCAGTGAATTGATTTAAATTTTATTTTAAACAAAACTTTTAATTTCAATAAATACTTTATCAAAATGAGATATAATTTAAATAACCTTCATCTTTTCTATTCTGTTTTAAATCTTCCTTTTAATTCATTTTATATATTATGGAGCTAAGACAAATTAAATGTTATTTATAATTTTTTGTTGATACAATTTTATTTCACTCACCAGCTGTTTGTATATGAATAAGTGCATATGTATGTAGCATATACTAATCTGCGTCATTAATTGCTTTTAAATTTTATTTCAATCAAAATTTATAATTTTCATTAAATACTTCATCAAAATGTTGCTATTGTTTTAGGTTTNAGTCGCTGTTTTGATACAGTCGCTGTTTTGAAGTCGCTGTTTTGACCGTCGCTGTTTTGACACAGTCGCTGTTTTGAAGTCGCTGTTATGACGATCGCTGTTTTGACAGTCGCTGTTTTGAACCCGTGCCTATAAAATAGAATATCCTACTCTGTAGTTGTGAACTGTGTTGTGTTATAAATTAAAAATAGATAATCATGCCTTTGATAAGGTTCCACAGATTATGAGGGAAATTAATGTGAAAATAAGGTTAAAAGTCAGTCATTTAGAATTATATATTTTTATTTAACAGTTGGAGTGTTATCCTCTAAGAACCTCAGTCGCAACGTGTTGCAGCCAAATTACCTGTAATCATTGGCACTATTAAAATTCTTCATATACTTTTAATATTTTACAAATAATTCTCGCGTGAGATGCTGATCTTCTATCAAGCGCCTGCCCAGCCGGCGAATAGGGGGAAGCCCACCAAATATTGAGAGCGCCGGGGAAATAAAATACCCGGGGTGGACCAAAATCAGCCCTACTGCCTTGTAGGAAGTGGAGGGATCCACAAAGGCAAGGGACCAAACCCGAACAAAGGCAGCTACCCACTGAACTGTGACGGGCAACCCCCCCCCCCCAAGTGGTTCCGCAAAAAAAAAAAAAAACTTATTAATTACTGCATTTTTGTTGCTTTGTAGATTTTCAACCATCTCATTTGACAAAAAAAGGATAGATAAATCTAGATCTACTGAACGTCAATCTGGATTCTAAATGTAAAAACTCAATTTTCACAATGTTTGAAAATGCAAACCATTAAACAAAATCTTTTTGTGTTGTAACCCTATAAAGTATAGTTGTAAAATTCATCGACACGCTCGCCTCGCCAGTGCTTGGAACACGAGATCAAGCTGCTCAATGAGTCAGAAAGTTGAACGTCATCTTATATGTTAAAGACGCTCCTTCTATACAGAAGATTATTGCGTCCTACGCAATATTTAAAGTCTATAAAGCCTAGAAATTTAAAATATTTGTTAAAATATATTATTTGCACCGCTTTAAACTACAGTGTTTTTTGTACACTTTTTTCTTCTATTTATTAGTTTCAAAATGTAAGGCAAATATCACATAATGTATTGTCAATTTAAGCAAACATTTTTTTTCATTACAATTATAACAACATTTGCCGAAATTTTATTTTAGTATATTGATTTAATCAAGCTTAGCTTTTTAAAACTTTTTTCCCCAGAAAGTGTGTCTCTTCATACCATTTGATATGCAATTTTCTAAGTTGATGCGTGGAAGGTTCCATCTAATAATCTTTCATCACCTGACAATTGTGTTTCCTTAAAAGATTCTAATATTTTTAACTAGTAAAATGTAAAGACATTATCACAAAGAATAGTGCAAATCAATTCTTATACATTACTGTTAAACTTCATTGTTATATCAGAGAACCAATATATTTACCTCAATACGTTTTCCTTTAACCTCATGTAAAAGGCCAATTCGAAGTTACTGCGACGTCAACACCATAAACTTGTTCACTGATCTTGGGATACAGGCCTACAACTTTTGTTTTCGGGTCAAACTCTTATAGAGCGATTTAATCTTAAACAGCACCCCTAAAAAAAACCTTGTGAAAAACAATGCACTATTACTTTACCCGCTTTACAATTTGATGTTGTAATGCAACATGCTGGCAAACAATGTAGTTTACTCCAGGGGGCATTACCGAGCTTATTTACCTTAAATAGCAATGAAAAGTGTTATCTGATTTGTTTTCATTTTAATTTCTTGTCGCGCTACGCTATCGGTGGACAAAAAATTCAATTTGAAATTTAAATGTATGGCTACATATATAAACACGGTCTGTCACGCTAGGTTAGTTTCTGATAAGATATATGAGAATATCATCCGTAACCCTTTTTCAGCGTCAGTAAGACGGAGCCGGTAACGAATGAAACGCTTTGATGTGACTATTACGACAATATATCGACTAAAAGTTATATTTCGCATCCGTCGTAAGGAATAATAAATACTTGATTTTAAATAAATATTGTATGAATATATTAACTAAAAAATGGTCGTTATCATCAAAATGGAAGATTAAATAATGTTTCTATTTTCCCATTTAAACGTTTTTCACCTACAATTTACTTCAGGGATCGGGAAACCATGGCTCGCGAGCCAGATGTGGCTGTATTGACGGCTGCGTCTGGCCCTCAGGCAATTTTTGTATTATTATTATTTTTTAAAATACCTTTATTCATACTCCTTTCATCTGCGTATAAAAAAGCAGCATAACAATGTTATTAAAAAGAAATCAGAGACATACTTATTATACTTTCGGTGTTGAAATTACAGAAAATGCATACATTTTTACTTGAATTTTTAGTTTTAAACATAATGTTAGGCTCTCATAGTATTACTTTTCAAAATACCGTATATGTTGTTTAAAGCTCTCTCAGACAAAATGTATCCTTACACCTGATTTACCTCCTATGATCCTCAAAAAGTGTTTATTACATCTACACTTTAATGAGATGTCTGAAAATGATCTCAAATATTTGCTATAAAATTTTATCATAATTTCCATTGTCTGCCCCCAAGGTGATGATGCAAAACCTTGGGTTAAGGAGCAAAAGATTACACAAATTTGAAATTTAAAAAAACAAGTTTTTTACTATAAATCCTTTATATACGAGACATAACTATAAGGATGTTCATAAAACAATCCGGAAATACAATATTCTAGTTATGTCTCGTAAAATATAAATAATATAAAAGCCCAGGTCACTCACTCACTCACTGGATGTGGAACGCTGAGGAACGATGTACAACAGTCTACAGCAGTTAGTTGAAAAATCGTGTGTTGATAAGCGCTGTAAACATATTTAATATGATGACGTCATTGTTTGGTGTGCATCGGTGCGAAAAATACAACCCCTATTATTAAATACTCTGCGTACATTTCAGAAAGTTTAATATTTCGTATTTATCAAAAAAGGACAAGTTAGTTGGGCTTTTGAAAAAGGTTGGCGCCGTAGGCACCCTAAAAAAGTCGGCACCGCAGGCGCCAAGGCGCCCCGGCACAATCTAGTGTTTAATATAATGCGAACCGATCGTGAATATATTTTCAAAAAGTATTGTCAATAGAATGCGCACCTTATTGCGCGACATTAAAGGTTGTTGAACATAATACGCACCACGACATTCTTTCTCAAAAATTAACATGATTCATAGGGATTAATAATAAAGATTTTAAAAGTCAATTATTTAATTACAGTACAATTGATCGATCTGAAATTTCAATAACTCATTTTTATCATCGGCATTAGTCTGCATGCAAAATTTCAGCTCGCTAGCTTACAATGAAGTGGGTTAAAACTCGATCCAAACTTCTTTCGGCATGCAAGCAACGGCTCAAACAGACACCACGAGTTAACATATAGGATTTAAAAATCAAGTTTTTGACTATAAATCCTTTATATAAGAGACATAACTAAACGAAGTTTCATAAAAATACGCATCGCACGACAATACAAAAATATTTTACTAGCTACGTCTCAAATATATAAAGGATTTATAGTAAAAAAAAAACTTATACAGTTTGCCTGCTAAATTTCAGCATGATTTGATCACGGGAAACGTTTATAAAAGCATGTTTAATATAGTACGTACCACGAGACAGATTAGCGATTAATAGCATTTACATTTACAGATGGGGAATATATTTTTCACAAGTATCATCAATATAATACGCATCGCACAGCGCAACAGTAAAATAATCAAAAGGTCGTTCAGTATAAGACGCATCACGACACTTTATCTCAAAAATTAACATGATACATAGAGATAAATAAAATAATATAAGAATTCAATAGTTTAATCACAGTAAATTCGTTGGATCTGAAATTTTTATGAGTCATTTTTATCATCGCCACGAGTCTACCTGCAAACTTTCAGCTCGCTAGCTAACGAGGAAAATGGTTTAAAATCGATCCAAAGTTTTTTCGGCAAGTGCTCAACCAGGCACCACGAGTTAATATTAATGATTTTTGTAAAAAATAAAATTTAAAGCTCACTAATACAACGATGCATATTTATCAATATATTTATTTACTGTGTTGGATTTATTAAACGGGGTATGCTTATATTAACAAGATAGAAATCAAAACTGCCTTATATGTTTTGGTGTAATTATTGGACGAACTGCCAATAGGGTTCTTCATTTCTAAAACCGGAAAAACTTAATAGCTTATTCCGTAATGTTCTTTTTTTTAGATTACATTTTAGCGGAACAATGTTTTGGGGCATAAATACAGTCAAATCACTATGTTCTAACAATTGTTAGCTTAGTAAAATTACGAAATTGTGTTTTATTTTGCAAGTCCAATAAGCTGTCTTAAATTAATGAAGAATTAAAAATTAGCTGAAAAGATCAATCATTCACAATATACCTACATTCACGTATTTACTCGTATCTTTTAAATTTTTTTTTAATGAATTTGTTGTCCTTACAAAAGATAAATTTAGATATAATATTTCTATTAATAGATTTCCGCCATATTATGAACATCCCTATAGACTAGAAAGACTAAACAAGAAATATTATATTCCCATTAACTGATTAATGAAAAAAATTATTAAAACTCATGATTGCACACTAACGCTAACTGTCGCTACCGGTCAAGGTTTTGTTATGTGTGTTAAAGTAACATGAACGCAAAACTTTGCTGGTTATAAAAATATGAATCAATGAAATGAAAAAAAAATAATGTCGATACTCCATGAAAGATTATAGTAAAGAGTTTTTGTTTAATAATATCAGGTTTTGTGATAATTTTCCTATTTTACTTCCATCTCGATTTTTTTCAAAGGTACTCTTTTAAATAATAACTTTAAATTAAAAAAATCAATTATGAATGCCTGGTCGTGTGCCATATCTGCAGTTAAAATATGATTGACATTATCATTTCTTAATCTACATAAATATATGTATTTAATGGAAATTTTAATTTTAAAAAATTTAGATTACATCTGAATTAGGATAACTGAAATAGGATATTTGATTATTTTGATTCAGAAATAAAAAGCCAAGCTAACGATACAATGGATGTGATAACAACGGCACGGTCAACATGGCGTACTCGTGAAAAAATCCTCAAACCAACTTAACCAGGAAGTGACCTCATTTTTTTCATACATAATAGTATTACATTCAACTTGAGCATAATCTCTTTTTTTTTCTTTCAAAGTAAAATGTTTACAACATTAGAAAATATTTCTTATAGCTGAGAAATAGCCTTATTTTTATTCGCATTGTTTGTCTACAATTTTGCATTTTATTAAAACTCATATAACAAATTGTGTTTTTTTTATTTGTTACGTACCTTAGGTGAACTTTAACTTCATATGTGTAAGTCAGTAAAAATACACATTATTTATCGTTTGTTATTCATAAGAAAGTAAAGAATTACACCAAAAAAATGTATTCTTTGATAAGGTAGCAGTGTATTAAAAAGACAGACTGTGAGCTTTTAGATTTTTCCAGCATAGGCAAAATTGAATTTTATTTAATCTGTCAAACAATGAATAATTTTACTTAAATTCCCTGCCTTAACCTTTCAAATGCACTTAAGATTAGAACGAGAAACATTGTAATCCCACCAACAAGCAAGTGAAATAATATTTTTTAATCTTCCCGGCAAATCGCTTTCAGGTAGATTTTATCTGATTTATAAACTTTGAGTGGTTTAGCTCGAGGCATATCGTGGGTTTGATCAACAAATGAACAGTGCGAATGCAGATTGCGACATAATAGTATGCATAAGGATGATACGCATTTCAAAAATATTGGGTGGAAATTAGGAGATGCTCTAAGATTATGACATTGTTTTTTCTTGAGAAATAATATGTATGTCTATATAATAGTCTATGTTAAGGGTCTCCAAACTACGGCCCGCGGGCCAGATGCGGCCCGCGAGACCCTCTAATCTGGCCCCCGAAGACCTTTTAATCTAATCTATATTTTGTTACATGTAGTTTACCACAAAATTTAGTTGTTTGGGTTTAGAAGTCGGCCCACAAACTGCTTTTTGACAGAAAAGTTAGGAGATCCCTGGTCTAAGATTAAGAGATAGCTTTTTTTAGGTTGTTTTTTTTTACTTAAATAAACAAATCTTTTCTTGTGCCATATGCAAAAACAATATAAATTTTTTCGTTTTCCGTCTAGAATTCGGATGCTGAATTGTTTGGTTTTTTAAAATCATAACAGTAAAGCCACCCCACTATCAATATATAAAACTAATAAAAATCAAGATTAGACATAAACCATGCATAAATGAAGGGCGCAATAATCTTCTGTATAGAAGGGGAGTTTTAAAAAAAAAACGATCTTTTCAATCCAAGCATCTCTCTCTCTCTCTTTCTCTCTCTCTGTCTCTCTCTGTCTCTCTCTCTTTCTCTTTCTGTCTCTCTCATAGACAGCTATATAGATATATATACAAATAATCATATATAATCTTAAGAATAGGAATGCAATAATAATACATTTTCTGGAGAAAAGAACAACAAAAACACATCTTACACACTATCCTTAACCACTCTGAAACTGTACAGATTTGTTTTCGATATGACAGATTTTACATTCATCATCTTTCTTCGTGCTCAACTCTATATATTGTTATTGAAATAAACCTAATACATATTTGCATTTTCTAGGCCATTGTTTATCAATGTTTTGTTGGCTATAGCGCATGCATAAAAGTCCATTATGTTTATTACAGTTATATACATTATTTATTGCCAAGTAAATTGCGCTTGTTCATGTCACCTACACAATGTGTCTCTGCGAAAAGAAAAAACCTTGTAAGTTGACTTTTACCGTGAAATGTCATCCGAATTATCCAACAGAATTAGGTCCAGAAATTGAGAACAAAATAAACAGTGTAATAAATAGGATTGTGTTCATAACAACGGCCATGACAATAGAGTGCAGTAACTATATCATTTACTTCTTGAAAAGTAGAGATGTTAAAATGTTATTATTTGAGGTATTGATGTTACATTGTTTACATCATGTGAGGTAGTGATGTTACATTGTTTATATCATGTGAGGTAGTGATGTTACATTGCTTACATCGTGTGAGGTAGTGATGTTACATTGTTTACATCGTGTGAGGTAGTGATGTTACATTGCTGACATCGTGTGAGGTAGTGATGTTACATTGTTTACATCATGTGAGGAAGGGATGTTACATTGTTTACATCAAGTGAGGTAGGGATGTTACATTGTTTACATCCTGTGAGGTAGTGATGTTACATTGCTGACATCGTGTGAGATAATGATGTTACATTGTTGACATGGTGTGAGGTAGGGATGTTACATTGTTTACATCGTGTGAGGTAGTGATGCTACATTGTTTACATCTTGTGAGGTAGTGATGTTACATTGTTTACATGGTGTGAGGTAGTTATGTTACATTGTTTACATGGTGTGAGGTAGTGATGTTACATTGTTTACATCGTGTGAGGTAGTGATGTTACTTTGTTTACATGGTTTGAGGTAGTGATGTTACATTGTTTACATTATTTGAAGTAGTGATGTTACATTGTTTACATCGTGTGAGGTAGTGATGTTACATTGTTTACATTATGTGAGGTAGTGATGTTACATTGTTTACATCATGTGAGGTAGTGATGTTACATTGTTTACATCGTGTGAGGTAGTGATGTTACATTGTTTACATCATGTGAGGTAGTGATGTTACATTGTTTACATCATATGGGGTAGTGATGTTACATTGCTGACATCGTGTGAGGTAGTGATGTTACATTGTTGACATGGTGTGAGGTAGTGATGTTACATTGTTTACATCATGTGAGGTAGTGATGGTACTTTGTTTACATCATGTAAGGTAGTGATGTTACATTGTTTACATCATGTGAGGTAGTGATGTTACATTGTTTACATGGTGTGAGGTAGTGATGTTACATTGTTTACATCACGTGAGGTAGGGATGTTACATTGTTTCCATCATGTGAGGTAGTGATGTTACAGTGCTGACATCGTGTAAGATAGGGATGTTACATTGTTTACATCATGTGAGGTATGGTGTTAAATTGTTCACATCGTATGAGGTATTGATGTTACACTTTTTACATCTAGTTAGGTATTGGTGTTATATTGTTTATTTCTAGTGAGGTTATTAATTTACATTGTTTAAAATGTGTAATGTAAATATTACACTGTTTATATCGTGTGAGTTATTGGTGTTACTGATTAATTAGTTTGAAAACAAATATTTGTGAAAGGGTCAAATGATGTAAAAAGTCAATTTGCTAACAAATATATAGGTTAAAACAATTGGCCATTATGTACGATTGATTGAAGTATCATACGTAAAAATCTGCATCATGGCTTCACGCAATGACAACATCTAAATAATGACAAATTGATGCCAGTAAATGTCAGTTTCATTGTTTATGTTTAAAGACGTCAAGAGTTTTATTTTTAAAAACAGTTAACACATACATTATCATCAATTGTGTTATTTTTATCTTAAGACCTTTGACAGGCGTCAATATTTTATGAAAGCCCAGAGCTTAATAATCTCAGGTGTGAGACGTAAGCAAACGGCAGGTAATTGGTGCAGTCCCACATTAACTGCGTTCTAAGCCACTCAAATAATATTTATTTGTTAGATGTATTACAATAAGGATATTTCAAATTACAAAGTATTTGGGGGTTTTAGCAAAATATATTTTAATATTTGTTAAGATCACATAAGAAGAAACGCAGTTGAACAAATATGTAAATTGGTTTTAAAAATAAATAACCACAAGAAAAAAAATCGTTAAATTATGACATGGATTTTTTGGCCTATTTATTTTCTAGAATAGTATTATGCACCTAGAACTGGGATGTCCAAACTTTTTGCATGGCGGGCCATATTCCTTTATGCAAAGATATTCGCGAGCTGGGTTAAAATAATAATATAAAAATGACATAGTATGATGAGTTTTTATTGTAAAATTTTAATGTGAATGGTGAAACAGATATCTTGAATGCAGTAAGTGGTGAGGTCAGGCTCAATGCCATTGTTTTGATATGTATGATATCACGTAGTTGAGAGTCACTTATTCTCGTCCTCACACAGATCTTGTTAAAATTCATAACTGAAAATGTCTGCTTACACAAGTATGTCGAGCCCAACAAGCTAAGCACTTTTTTAAACAAATGTTCGAATTCCTTTTAATCTCTCTTTAACTATGAAGCTCACTCTAAAAGTCAAAGAGAAGAAATTGTCTGCTGCGACATCAGTTTGCAGCTCAATGAATTCCCGCTGCAGATTGCCGCAGTATTATCAAAATCTACAGAGAAATATGAAGATTTAACAAAAACAACCATGTATATCTTTTCAATAGTAATTAAGTCATGAAAGCGTCTTTGAAATTCATCAGCCAAGGATGTGATATCTGCATCATACCTATGCATTTGCCAATTAAAGCTTCTTTCTGGTAAACTTGTCATGATTTCCTGCAGTGAGGGGAAATGTGTGGTATTAGGCTGCATTTGAAAAAGTTGCCTTTGAAAAAGTTGCAGCTTGTTCCCAAAGTCCTTGATATGTGAATATAATTGGTTTACCACTGCATCGTGCCCTTGGAGAATTGTGTTAAGAAGGTTTATATGTCTTTTCACATCAACCGATAATGCAAACTATGCAAGACAAGCATCAGATAGTTCTGGAAATGGTTTTTCCTTATCTTCCATGTAATGCCCAATTTCTTTTTTAATGTGTAGACGCGCTGAAGTACTTTCCCCCCGACTAAACCATCTTATATCATTGCCATACATAACATTTTTGTATTCTCTCTGGATGTCAAGATGACACTGCTAAAACTAGCTGTGAAACAGGGTTTTAGAGCAAATAGAGATCATATCCCTTATCACTTTCTTAAGGACATGATCACATGAAAGGTGTTTATCACAAAGAACTACTTTATGAATGATACAGTGAAGTTTAAAAACTTTGCCAGCCTGACTAAGCTGACTTTGTTACAGACAAGTTTTGCTTGTCAACTGTGCTCACGAGTCATGGCGATAGCCATCAGTAATAAATAAATATATCGTTTACTTGGTAATTTAACGTCACAGACAGCAGAACAAACAGAACCAAATACATTTGTTCCCCTTGTCAGTCTTTAAGACTGAAGTCTAGTAATTGGTAAACAATACAATGTTATCGACTTTTGCCATCCTTTGACGTTATCAAAACGGTTAAACTTGTCGACTTTTCTTATATTTAATGTTGCTAAAAATAATACGTTAGTTAATTAATTATTTCAGATGAGGTCGCGGGCCATTAAAAATTGCTTCGCGGGCCGGTTTTGGCCCGCGGACCGGACTTTGGACATCCCTGACCTAGAAGCATCATTTTGTACGAACAGTGCTGGCAACAATATTGCCATTTGTAGAATTTATATTATGATTGGTAAGACGAGTTACTACAGTTGCTTTAGTTTAAATTTAGGGCCTCTCAGTATATAATGCCAGGACCACTTTAAAGGCTCCATTCCGCCACTTTAGGGATATAGACAGCACATACATGAAATCCAACATTATGAAGTGCTTGGGGAAAATGTTTATACAGTATTGTAAAGGGTCGTGAAAAAATTGGAAACTACTATTATTACCACAGAAATTTTAAAGATATTTATATGATAAAGTGTATAACATTTTAAGACACACCTATAAAAACTACACAGAGTTTAGAAAGAAATTATTATAACTAGCAAGAAACATTGAATTTCCCTCATCCGACCTATTACAAATGTTTAGTGTTTGGCACTTACGGTACCATAAAATACGGCGTGAGACATTACAAATTGTTTAAAAACAAGGCGAATCAAAATTATAACAAAGGGGATCACTACTTTTCAGTGCAATAATAACAACTTATAATCTAATCAGATGGGAAAGCCTTCAGGAAACACGTCTTAAACCCTAGCCGGTAATCGACAGTGATCGAACATCTGCAATACCATCCTCATTTCCGTGGTTCTCATTTGAAAGGACTTCCCTACCACACAACCATCCCGCGTAAATGCGCAGCCCTGGCGTGATGACGTTAAAAGGGTTCATTCAGGATGTAGCGCGATTATAATGAAATGGGGGAAAAGTCCCTGTACCTGGACCCAAATGTCAGGCCAGGTGTGACCTATTTCAGCGTTTCTCAAACCTCTCAGTGAGATACACATCCAGGAAGACTACGTTAGGACACAGTGAACCGGTTTCTTATTCATGGGTGACTTTTAAAATCACTATCCTACACATTACCAGCAAAGGTTAATATTTTGTCAAGTATTTCTAGCGAATGGGAAGTTAAACTTTACTGAAATTTGTAGCTCTAGCGATCGTTGCTGGGGGATTAATTCTAGTAAACATAATTATATTTTGAAAATAAAATATTAAACGTATTGTTGATTATTGTCTGACATTTGAAGTATCTATTGCGCAAAAACCCTCAGTCCTTACACGTTCATATTTTAATGCAGCTGTTACTTTATCAAACGGCAACGAGTTGTTTTTCTCGGTGTAAAAAAGTGTATCAATGTGAAAATCCATGTAATAACGAGTTTTACAAAGAAGGAAAGTAATTACTTTGTTTGGTTCTGTAGCTCGCATGCGAGTGGTTGTAAAATTTTATTGGGGTTGAAACAAAACGGATAAACTTTTCTAGGGTTGAAGAAGACAACATCAAGTTACTGTTTTTCTTTTCTAATGACTTGAGTCTGAAAATAATCTTTATTTTTATTTAAAACTTAATGTAAAAATTCTTTGTTAATCGCTTCGTTGTAGAATATTTATCACTCCTTTAGGAAAATAACATTTGTGTAAATTGCTCTACACGTACCAAGTGATTTAAAAAAAAAAAATTTGAACATAATTTTACAAATACGTATTAACCAGTAGACTATAATATAATAAATGCGTAAGGTAAAAACTAATAATTATTTCGTTAATTTTTTTTTGTCATTTAAACGCGAATTAAAAGAATGCATTCAGTTAACATGTAATAGTAATAGAGTCTTGTATTTGATTCGTCTAAAAAAGACTTTTTTTTCTTTGTTTTTTTTAACACTTTCTCCCCATATTTTCTGACAGTTTGCGTGGAGGGGGGCCACTAAAAAAGCTATCCACCCTAGCCGCTCAATTTGAATCTTGTCTAACCTAATTTTACTCTTTCCGACCTTAAGTGCATCCTTGTCGACCTCTCCACACCAGGAATTTTGTAGGCTTTCCTCGTCTTTCTCACCCTTGAGCAGCCCATATCAGTGCACGGCTGGTTATAATTGGACTCGGTTTTCTTCTCGTGCAGTCTATACATTTTTTTTTATTTGAATGTCTCACGCCCTTTTAACGTATTGCCCGAAATGCCTTTCCATGGATTATATGGAACTAGTAAATTTTAGTAACTGGTCAAAACTAGGGTCCAAAAAACTTTTAAGATTTCCCTCATCCGCATCAACTTTATTTCTACCAAGTAAAATATTTCAGCTGTGCCCCCTCCCTTAAAAACATTCTTGCTAACTCAACCCACCTCATCACAGACAGAATTTCTCCTTTACAATTATATCGTCTTTTTCTTAAAATTTATCAAAGATTCTTCCGTACAAATAAAATATAGACTTCCGAAACCAATAAGCACGAAACGCAAATAACGGATTTCGCTACAACAACGCCGTGAGACAAGGAAGTGAAAGCTTGGCCTACCTCTACGACACCTTCTCAGACCTAACTACTAACGGCCCACAAATTGACCAATTATCAGCCCGAGTCCACCAGCACCAAACCAACTCATTAAAAGTAAAGGGCTCAAACGATCCCATTTTTTTTAAGTTGCCAACATATTAATGTGACCAATCGTACGACATGTTCACAATATGATTTAAAATTAATTTATTGAAATTTAATTAAATGAAGACGAAAAAATAAATTTTATAAAATAAACTTTTTTTTTTCTGTGTTAAGTTTTTACTGCTTATATTCACACGTATAAGTGAGAATCCATCTTGACTTTCTGCATTAAAATGACACTAAGTGTAGAACCTAACAGATCGACGAACGCACCAGCTAATGCACACAACATCTATTTACTCTCCACGTCCCATCTATTTAATGTCTATATTGTTTTTTCCTTTCCTTTTCTATCGACTATTTCACCTACTTAGAAAAATTGTTTAAAAAGAAAGGTGTAAATTGGGAAAGTCGAATGGGGAAACTTAACGAAAGCCCGATGTACTAAAAAAAAGATATGACATCATAAGTGCCGCATGGCAAGAATATTTACTCCTTTAATAGATTACCTATGTTATTTACCAGCAGCGTAGCTGTGTTAGTGACGCACGGAGGAACGGGTCAAGATTCCACACGGTTCCGCCTCTAGCCCCGTCCCCACCCCAACCGAGAAATAAAATTAAAAATGAACCCAATGGAGTGTCCAAAAATTATTCTACAAGTGATGCAGGCGAAAAGGCGCACTACCCATCTCCTCTCACATCTCCCTCTCCTAGCCACTGCCTTACGGCTATTTCAAACAGCGTTTCTATTGGTTGTTTATTATAGCGGCTACGAAAGAAACGTTAAATTTAAAAAAAAATCTTTTAATTACCGGATCTAAGCAAATACAGCGAAGCATTAACACAAAGACATATGAGCCTCGAGAATCCGGATTCACATACTAGGAAATGATTGTGAAAGATACAATTTATAATTTCCCCTGCAGTGGGCTGTCATGTGTGGTGAAGTAAAGACGGCGTGCATCTAAATATTCCCCTTGTCTTATTAAAGTTTCTAAGTTAATTATCTCGGGTTAATTCAAATCCTGCGCTGTTGTTCGGGGAGATGCATTAAAAGCCCCTTGAGTTCAAGGGCGTTATGCTTCAAAAAAGTAAACACGCTTAGATTTTGATCTCTGCTGTGACAATTGACTGGATGTCTCCTATCCAAACAGTTGTCATGTATAAATTAAGCCCATTCATAAAATACGTGGAAAGACGAAATGCGTATGCAGCTTGGGCAAAGAAAGAGCGCCCCCACCAACTCAGGAATAAAAAAATAAATATACATGATATATATTTCACAAACAAAAATAGTTGTATGTAGCCAGAACATTTATCATTTCAATCCTGTTGTATCGAATAAGGACAAAAAAAAACAACCTTTCTTATTCCGTATGCAAAAAAAAAAAAAAAACTCATACATATTCTCGTTTTTCCTGTCCTGAAGTCGGAAGTGAAATGGGTTGCCTGAAGAAACAAGGAAAGAAACACTGTATCAACATTTATTACACTAAAAGGAATGCAGGACTAAACACAAACCATAGATAAGCAAAGGACGCAAAAATCTTCTGAATAGAAGGAGCGTCTGTAACAGCTAATTGAAGAATGGTGGGGTATTAAGTGTGGGCGCACACTTAGCGTGAGTTTAAACAAAAGGGCCCTCAAGAGCAGAGTCAGTTTCAGGTTTGGTCTCAAGACCTATTGCAGTACTTACTAACAGTTATAACAATGGCACTTTGTGTATCCATGAGTCAAAACTCGGAAACGTCTAGGCCATTTTGTTGTTGTTGTTGACTGTGTACTGTAGAATTCCTAGATTCAACTTTATAAATATGCAATTTAATTAACACTATAGATTGGCATTATTTCCCTCAGGTCTGTCAAAGTCTAGACTAAATACAAAGGAATAGCTACAGTTTGGCTGGTGGATCCTCATCTGCTTTGAAGGAAAGTAAGCTGATCCGTTTTAAGTAAAAGTGATTTACAGCGCTTAAGCTTAGACGATGGATGGGTTAATTTAGGGCACGGATTAGGCGACAAAGGTACAAGGTAATTAGAAATATTCTATTTTGAATCTCTTCAGAAAGAAATCGATTATAATGGCAGATCTGTTTCATAACTGTCAGTGAATTAACGTTCAGCAGATTCAGCTATGTAAATTTCATTCAAAGTGTTTTCGAAGAGATATTAGCTTCTTTGAGTTCAAGAAAATAAATAAATAATTAAACAATTTATATATATGTCGTGGCCGTTTTACGGGCCACCCATTTTAATGCATATCTGTTGATTGGATAAACGTTAATGAACGTCATTTTATGCCTTTGTATGGATTATTAAAAACGAAAATTATGTAAAGTGTTAGTTGCACTTTAATTTCTAAAGAGTTTTTGATAAATCCTTCTCTATTGTTTTTCCCTTTCCTTTTCTATCAACTATTTCACATACTTAGAAAATTTGTTTTCAAAAAGGTTTTGAGATCCACTTCTAGTCTAGCTGTAGAACGTACTTGGTTCTCTAAAAAAAAAAAAACTCTTCTTGGTGAAATGTGACATGATGCATCTCCTAATAACTGCTACACGGGTCGTTATTTTGTTTGTCTGTATTTTTAAAGTAACATTAATTGTAACGAGTTTAAAATAAAATTTTTTGGTATCTAAGGTTTAAGGATGAAAAAAAAAAATCATATTCTTTTTTTCTTTTCTTTGAAAGGTGAATCCGTAAATCTTCTTGTAAGGTCAGATTTATTATTTACGACGTCACAAAACCGGCAAATCCGTTTATACGTACCGATGTCGTTGATAGGAGCAGCTTCCTCGTTCACTAGCGTAGCCTTTCAGACACACCCTTTCCACACACACTTACCTGGGTGTATTTCCAGGTCAAATTGGTCCCGCCTACATTCAATCGCGACGAGACCCAGTCGAAATCTATAACACGACTGTAAGCGAATAAGGATCTGCCATCCCATTGTCACCGTCGCGGTAAAATCTATTTTTAACTCTTGACCTCTCGTGAGATCATCTTATTCGTCTTGTTCAGCGACGACTCGAGAGTATAAAATGAGCTGAGCCTCTCAACAGTTCAACATTCAGAAAGCAGACGTCTCAATTATCTAAAGAACAATAGAAGGGGAACATAAAGGAAGTCGTCTGCAGATTTTAGGTTAAACGATCGACAGCTTTCATTCAATTTTCAGTTTTAGGAATTTAATTTTTTAAAGCTTTTCTTCATTTAATATAAGCAAACATAACAACAGACGATGTTCCACTTTTATGTGATAGCGTTAACTGTTGCTTCACTCTGCCGAGGACAAGGTATTAAAATTATTATTATTTTGAGATTGCTCTAACAAATATTTTGTGTAATAAAAACTAAAAATATCTGGATAATTAAAAACTATAATATTTATAATAATCCCCCCACCACATCAAATAAAAGGAATATCAAAAATCAATTTGTACTCTTGTCTTTATATAAGAAATAGTGATTTATTAGAAAATAAATATATTCTATTTATTTTAAATGAGGTCACTGTTGCTCTCTAAGAGAAAATGTTTATTTAACACATTACGTATCAAAATATTTTTTTTATTTATATTCATAAAATCCTGAAATACATCCTTTAACGTATCTTCTTTTAGATATAAGTGCTGTTGATGTCGAAGAAGTCTATGACATAAATGTCTTAAATCAGACAGACAATGGTAAGATTCTATATATATCACGCTAATTTCACGTTAATAGCCATTTAAAAAGAGCTTTACTTTTTCATGCAGAAAATAGGACCAAACCCAAATGAATAAATTGAAAATATGTGAATTTCCTTCTCCAAATAAACCTGATAAGAAAATAGATAATTATCTACTTTAACTGTATCTTGACATAGAATCGATATAATATAGCATGCTATGGGCTTTCTGAAAATCGATTTAACACTGAGGCTCCTGGATGATAAGACAAATAACTCTAAATACAGTGTATCTTTGCTTTTAACCGTTTAATTAAATGGCACTTCACCCTAAATGACACATATATAGATACATGTATTTATTTATTTATACAGATACTCCTATTTAAAAATTATTCTCACGCTCATACTTTTTCATTAATAAAAGATATCTCATACTTGTATTTCGTTGTCGAATGCATTTCATACTTCGTCCTGCCACAGCTGATGTGTCGATGTTATCGAGTCTCCAATCTGGTGGATTAATGAGACCAGCAATTCAGGGCGAACTAAGCAGAGAAAGACCAATAGGTCAGTAAGTCTCCGTTGCATATAATAACCTTCATAACTGTTTTTCAAAGGAGATTTTTGAGAAACAAATCAATAAATTATCCTGATATATTCGTAAATCATGTCGATTTTTATCCTTTTACCTTACAAACCCAAGGGATAAGTTAGAAAGTTTTCCCCAAACAGTCTTTTTAAATAAAACTTAAATTCAATAACCATAATCAACAAAAATGGTATTTATAATTTGAATGAATCGCTCTCTATTTTTCTAGATGTGTGCAGGAGAGTCCCTGATGAGTTCTACAACATGCCAGAGAGACTCAGTGCCATGTCAACAGGAAGTATAGCTACTAGCAGTAGATCTCTTCGACTGACACAAGACTTTCGCGAGGTGAGGAACACTCTCTGTAATACTTTATACAAAAGATCAATGGTCGATTTCTATGCATTTATTCGTATGTTGCCTTAAGTTGAAAATAAGAGAATAATAAACATGGCACAGGGTAGTACATACAAACTCAATGTCAGCTATACTTTGGTAATACGACTTAATTTGTTTGTTGTTGTTTAAAAATATTGTATAGCCAATTTTTGGCTAATCCTTTAAACAGAAGTCAATATAGCTGATAGCGCTGCTCTCCATTGTGAATCTGATGAGGAAATTACTAACGTCGCCCAAACATACACACGTCTTTGAAAGCGCTACCTATGCAAACTATAAAATAACGTTACCTCTTAACTGAACGCCAAATTGGATATTCCAATCCTATTTATTTAATTTGTTATGTACCCCCTCCCCCACATTGTAACAACTTGTAACTAAGCAACACAAACTTGCTTGACCTTTGACCTTTGTTTGGTCTGTAGCCATAATTAATGTTTGATAATTTCAGCTGTGCACTGACTTCAACTTCAGAAAGTTCAGAACCATCGATGGTTCGTGTAACAATATCAGAAATTGGGGTGCGTCCTTCAAACCCGTCTCTAGAATACTACCAGCACGGTATGAAGATGGTAGGTAAATTTTAATACAGATTTTAAAATAAATTTAGATCTACCCACGTTTTCTCACTAATACAATAATTAAAAAAGATTTGAAGATGTGAAAAAGCTTCTTATGGGATTCACCATTTTTCCCACAACCCTCTTATAACATTGTTACTCAAATAGGCGTTTCTATTCCCCTATAGGTGTTGGTTCTCCCAGAACTAAAGCCAGTGACGGCACGCCTCTGCCTGGTGCACGTTTTGTGAGCCGCGCTGTCCACCCTGCCGTCACCGATCTGACCAGCAGACCAATCATCGCCATGCAATGGGGCCAGTGGATTGACCATGACATCACTGGCTTCCCAGCGGCTACAAGTAGGTGTAGACAGTTAAAACTTAGATGTTTCATGTTACGGAAAATACACTGAATTTCCAGATATACAATGGAAAAAAAAACGTATTAGAAAATATTGAATTTGAATCACGTTCAATGTTTATTACTTAACAGTTTAAAACTATTTTAACTATAGAAAGCCAAACACTTGTAAATCATTAAAATATCTATTTATTTATTGTTTAATTCTTGAAAGGCGTTAAAAGGTAACTATAGAGATGTCCTAAAAATAGTTTTAAAAATTTTCTAAACAGGCGCCAACGGACCAATCGTCTGCTGTGGTCCTAACAACACCAACCCACCAGCTAACACTGATCCGTAAGTCCCGCTTTGTCAGTTATTATAAAAGTATCGGCTGTCAATTTATTTAAACAAGTAACTATGAACATATTAATGTATTCTTTTCATCAGTTACCAAACAATCATTTCTCAAATTAAATCTATGGCGGATAAGGAGGGGGGGCTGAACGGGCTATAACTAGGGGCCCCCGATGGTTTTGGGCCCCCAAACTTTATATTTTATAATAAAAGTGTACAAATGTTTGCACGAACCCTTGAAAATATACTAAATTAAATAAATATTAAATTTATAAAATCTTATCTATTAAACTGATCGCTATTCAGACCTGATAGCCTAAATAATAGAAAAACTTGTTTTGATTGGCTCACTAAGAGAACATATTAGAAAATATGGTGTATATTTTTAAAATTTCTTAATTTTGATAAGCTCCGTTGCCCGTGTGGAAGAATATGGGCTCGTGATGCAAGCGATGTTGGGATCGATTCCCAGTGGTGAAAAAAAAAATTAAATTTCTTTTCACACTCAATTGTAAAGTAACGGCTAACACTTCAAATAGTTATTTCTTCGTGTTTTTTATTTTTCTTTGTTATTATTTAGTTACAGTCTTATATTAGCTGCTAGCAATTATTTTATTTTAAGGGACACTGGCTGGATAGGGCCCCCTTTTGATTGTAGCCCGTGGCCCCGTGTAGTCATAATCCGCCCATGTATTAAAACCACTTGTCCCCCTCCTCCATCTCGTTCCCACGAACAAAAAATTATAGGATTATTTATTGTTAATGAGGGACGAAAAGATAATTTTAAAAAATAGAGTTAGTTGAATAATTTAATAATTGTAAATAACGTATCTTACCTCTCTTTGCGTGCTTTATATACTGCATTCTCTCTATCTGTGTAGGCTCTAAAGCACAGCAGGGTTGGCTTGTGTTTTTGATGATTCTGTTGATAGAACAGTACAATTTAAACGGACTATCTATGTTTGGGCAAACCTGATTTTGCATTTGAAATTTGTACAACATTTTCTCAAGAAATGTTTGGTTTAGGTGTCTGAAAAGGGAATAAATAGTGTGAGGGTTAAGTTAGTTTAAACAGCTCACTTTAACCAATAATTTTTTTTAAAAAATTATTTTCTTTGTATAACTATGAGTCAAGTTGTTTGCAAGATCAGGTGTAAAAAAATATTTTATGAAGATTAGATTTAATCTTAAATTAGACAGTCAACTGACAGCGATAAAATTTAAAATTGCATTTGTTATTTTGCACAGAAACTGTTTCCCAATCTTGTTGCCTGACGACGAAGAGGACTTTGTGGGCACGTGCATGCAGTTTGTTAGATCTAACGCCGCTGCGGACGCTAATGGGTGTCAGCTGAGTAAGTAGTGGCCAGTGGCGTTGAAAACATATGGGGCGTGGTGGGGGGAATTAATGGGGTGGTAAGGGATTCAGCTCTAGTTAAAGCAACTTTTCGATAATTCTTTTCATTTGATCAGTCTAAAGAACAAGACATATTGCTTTTCTTTACTGATAAATAAAATATGACAAAAATTATCCATGAAGTCTAATTGTTTTTAAAAATATTATAATCTATTTAAATGGAATTCCAGCTGCATAAATGAAAGCAGCACAAGAAGTAGATGTGACTTTAAAATTAATCAATTAAAAAAATAATAAATCAAATCAATGTTGTTAAAGAATTCCCACTGTTGTGGATCCAATTATAATTTATTAGAACATAATCTTTCAAGATCCTGAACTAAACGAATTGATAATAAATCGTAATATGAGTTAGTAAAAATCCTAGTTCGTTATGTCCAATGAGATGTCATGTGATCAACATCTCTACTGTCTTTGTTTGTAGAACCTCGACGACAGGTCAACTCAATTACGTCATTTATCGATGCTTCCCCGGTCTACGGATCAACAAATGAAGTTGCAGCTAACGTTAGAGATGCGGGAGGTAATCAAGGTTTTAAATTCTTGTTTTATTAACCCCCTTCTCCTTTTGTTAAATAATTGAAAATGTACGACATTTTTTCAGTGAGGCATATGAATTATTTTTATTATATAACCTCGCTTTTCAATTGTTATTTTAAACAATTTCTCTAATTGTTTCCAATCACATCCAACTATCATTTCTTTTATTCTTCACGCACACATCCGAATTACGAATGATATTATCATGTAATACTTTTATTGTAACTATCCTTTAATTTGCTAGGATAATAGAGAAGTAAATGTAAAACATGTTTAAATTAACCTTTAAAAAAAAACAACGTTATTATCATTTTAAATTTTACACCATCTATTAAAAATGAGCTAATTAAAGATAACAATTATTTTAAAAATCAACAACTAAATCCACTTTTCTTTCCATGATTCTGAATAGTCAACATTATTATAATAATAGTAAATTGAAAATTTATATAGCTCTATATCTCGGCAAGGAGCCGGGGTCACGGCGCTTTACATGTAGATAATAACATACATAAACATTCATATCATGCTAACCACATCAATGGCAATAGGTTATACATCAGTGCATTAATCATTTAAAAGAAATTTTGCTTCATTATATACTTGGTTTCTTGCCCTTTCAGATTACCTTCTCAAAACCAAAAATGAAAAGTTTTTACCTGAAAATGTAAACAGTTCATGCATTCGCAGACCTGGAACAAATGATTACTGCTTCCTAGCAGGTCAGTTTTAGGAAAGAAAATAATAACTATGATAATTCGTTACTGAAAGTATTATATATTTATCGTTAAAAAGTGCATTTATAATTTTAACTATAAAAAAAAATCCATATAAATAAAAATTCATAAATCATTTCAAGATGGAAATTTGAAAAATAGAGCAACAGTGAATTTTTAATAATTTAAAAGAAAACTTCTAAAATTTACTTTTCTATTTGAAATGAGTTTACGCGTGATTTATAAAGATGAGATATAAATTCGACGGTACATCAAAATTACCTCTGTAACCAATGACAAATTGGTCTTATGTCTGCAAAAGAAATTTTCAATCTTCACAATAGGCTTTAAGAACTATATCATATTAGAAACTTTTTAATGCATGAATAAAATTTAAAACGTTTTTTTTTTAAAATTGCCAACAGGTGATTTCCGCGTCAACCAGCATCCTTATCTCCAATCGCTTCACACCATTTTCCTACGCGATCACAACAGAATTGCGAGACAACTCAGGGCTCTTCGACCACAAGATTCAAATGAAGAAATCTTTCAGTTGACAAGAAAAATCATTTCCGGTAAGTTTAAACTATAGTTAATACTTACATCTGGACTTATGTCTTACCTGTCAAAATCCCTCAAGTGTGTTACGTTCGTCTTATAACATTAAAAAAAATATTTTTTTAATACATTGTCAAGTAATATATTTTAATTAAATGTTATAAGTGGCAGGAATTAAGGCATTGCTTCATGTTGCGAATGAATTGGCTAGAAACATTAAATATTACAATTTGTTTAATGTAAACACTTAAATGATAGTTCTAAACATAACTAAATGTATTTATTTTTAGCTTCATTATTGTAAAGCATTTTAATTGGTACCAGATAACGCACAAATATTTTATTTTGTTTTTTGATAACACTGCCACCATATTGTTGGTCTTGAAATTCTATGTTAACTACACTTCTCCCATAGCATTGCTGGTCCTGCTCTTCAGTGATATATTAATAACTCTTCCTGTTTCTCTCACATATAAAATAGCCCTGCAGCAGATGGTAACCTACAACGAATGGCTGCCCGTCATCTTGGGTCAGACCGCCACAAAATTTAGGCTGCTCTCCAAGACCGGACGGACCACCTACCAACCAAGGGTTGACCCAAGAATCCTCGTGGAGTTTTCCTCGGCGGCGATGAGGTTCGGCCATTCTCTGATCCCCGACATTTTCCCAATCGGTGATCGCCGGGAACCACTCAGAAAACTCTTTAACAGGTAAACATCCGCTAATATTCATATATATATATTACATGTATGATTCCCCAGAACAACCACAAGACTAGTGAAAATAACAATGATGCATGATCCTCGCTAGGGTCTGCCAATCAAAATTTATGGTTGACAGGCTAGGGTGGGGCAGAATTGGGGAAATGGGCAGTTAGCTAACCAGAATGCACATGTCTCGAGGCCAAAAATGAGTCGACGGTCATTCTCCCCGAAGTTCATCCCCGTTATTAAGATTACTTCCTGCTTTAGTTGAGAAAAAATAGTTAAATTATCTTACTAATAATGTAAATTGATTCATATTTGAAGTCAATTTATATTTGGGTCAATTTTCCTGGAATAACTTATGAACTGCAAAAAAGTAATGACAACAACATGTTCAGACGAACAAAATCATTTCTGGTAAATGCTATGCACAGTGAGCATGTGATACAAGGAAACGTCATGTGTTTACTCTAAAAAATAGATCCGTTTTTAATCAAAGATATTTCTAAAACGATGACTAAAATGCATGTGCATATTTTTGTACAGACCCGGCGATGTGTTGGACAGTTTGGATGACGTTGTGTCCGGTATGGTCGGTGTTGGCACTACTGGGAAAGGAAATTCACAGAAAGTGGACAGAAATTTTGGTTAGGAATTAATCTAATGTAAACTAGTGTTAAGATATATAATTTCGTCTAAACAACTAAAGCATTTTTAAAGACCATTTGAAAGTACGTGTCACAAGGAATTAAATATCTAATAGTTGGTTTCTTTTCTAAATCATTTTCTCGCTCTCTCTCTCTCTCTTTCTTGCTTCTATCTATCTATCTATCTATCTATCTATCTATCTATCTATCTATCTATCTATCTATCTATCTATCTATCTATCTATCCATCTATCTATCTATCTATCTATCTATCTATCTATCTATCTATCTATCTATCTATCTATCTA
>MUZC01000147.1:351935-383811 GCA_002072015.1 Radix auricularia
TATCCATCCATCCATCCATCCATCCATCCATCCACCCATCCATCCATCCATCCATCCATCCATCCATCCATCTATGAAATCTATCTATCTATCTATCTATCTATCTACCTATCTATCTATCTATCTATCTATCTATCTATCCTGAAAATCCTACATGTGGAAGAAAATCAGCAGTCCCGAGCCTGCGCTCTTCATGGGGCTTCCCGGAAAACCCCCTCAGCCCTCTGGCCCCCTAAGGGACGTAAAGACTGAGAAGCCCCCCCGGAGCGGTCGCTGCTACAAGCGGCCACCTGGGCGTCCAGGGCACTAGGCCGAAAACGCCTCCCACTAAAGTGTGCCTCCCAAGGGAGGTGTGGAATTTCCCTACTGTGACTCGCTATCAACATAGTATCACTTTGGCGCCACCACGGCAAAGCTTACGAGTCTATATAGTTTAGATCGCCGCAAGGCGTGGGGATCATCACTGACCTAACTAGGGTTTAAACCCCACCGGAAGGTTTCCTCAGAGCTGGCGACCAAAGGCGTTTCCTAGCGGTACCTTTTGCTATTCCGTACTGGCTCTCCTGGCCCTAAACCGGCACCGCTCAACAGCGTTGCTAGTTAATTGAGGGGGACGAAACGGTCGCTTCGGAGTAACCCGACCCTCAACGGGTACTTTGGTTTTCATCATCGGCATTGCATCTAAATGCTTTGCCTAAGATCCGTACAGCGACTGTAATCATATATGACTAGCACCTAGCGCCTAACAACGGTCTTCGGCTGTCCAAGCCAGGGGTTTGTCAGTTTCAGGTTGTGGTCTGCTCCACAACCTTACTCGTCTGGCGAACCACGTAGAGGTCACCCCTTCTCTATCTATCTATCTATCTATCTATCTATCTATCTATCTATCTATCTATCTATCTATCTATCTATCTAACTATCTATCTATCTATCTATCTATCTATATATCTAACTATCGATCTGTCTATCTGTCTGTCTGTCTGTCTGTCTGTCTGTCTGTCTATCTATCTATCTATTTATCTATGTATTTCTCTCTTTCTCTTTTTACACTAGAATGGGTTTATATCTAGAAGTTTTCGTAAGAATCTATAAATTAACAAATAATATGCAACAGACAAAGACAATATACGATCAGTTTCTGTTTCGTAGATTACGGTGGACTGGAACAGTGGGGGTAGTGTACCAGGTGTTAAGTTGTCCTCCACATGTAAACATTTTGTTTGAGAAGGACAAACAATAGTAATTACATTTTAATAGCCAGCAGTAAATAATGATTAAAAATGAATTTCAATAGTTTCATGTTTACATCCCTTTCATTAAACAGTTGTTCAAATCACGAAGCACTTGTTTGAGCCACCCAACGCCCCTAAGAGAGGCCTTGACCTTGTATCCTTCAACATTCAGCGTGGACGTGACCACGGCATTGCCCCCTACACCACGTACCGTGCCCTGTGTGGACTGAGGCCAGTTCGAGGGTTCAACGACGTCAAGGCCCTCGGGCCTAATGCAGCCGATTTAGCTAAAATATACAAGTAAGTCAACATAACCAAACATATTTGTATGGTAAATTGCAAAATATTGAAAACAGGGTAAATGAATAATCGTACACTCAGACAAATAGGCTTTGTCACAATTAACCGGAATATTAGAAATACTAGGGCTATACTTAGTTTTTTAAGAACAAAGTTTTATTAAAATTTAATAAAAGATAGAGTCATTATGTTAATGTAGGTTTATTGAGAAGGATGTAGATCTATCTTATCAGTTGTTTGTTAATGCATCATTAATTTAAGACGGGTTTATCGAACTTGAAAAAGAAAAATCAGTTTCGTAATTGTTCTATGCTAAACATTTTTAGAATAAGGAGATTTGACTTCAAAACGTTGTTCAGTTAAAATGTAATCTTAAATTAGAACATTCCTCATTAAGCTATGACAATTTCCGGTTTCATAAATTACAAACCCTATTGCAAGAAAATCATGTTAATCAAATGTTAGACCTAACTTAAAATCTCTGTCTTTATGTAAACTAGGGCTGCGGAAATTAACAATTGATTCCTCGATTAATCGGTAATTTTTTATCGATTAAAGTTATTTTAATCGATAAAAAAGCGATTTAAGTTAAAGAAAATATTTTCAACAATTTTTCGATTTATTAATAAATAATTAGATCTAATAATTAATAAACGATAAAAATAGTTTTTTTTCTTTACGTACAAACTTCTCCATTTAAAAAAGTTTTTTAAAGTGTAAACTTAAAAATAAGCAGTTTTTATTAGGAAAATGATATTTAAAAAAAAACAAACATTGTTTTTACTTAGTTAACAATAACAAAATTAAAATGCATTGACATTAAATTAAACTACTTATATTTAAATATATCTCCTAAAAATATTTATATTTTAAATTAATTACTGAAGATATGGGCATTTTATGAAATTTTCAGTTTCATGCCGCCATACATCTTATTTTCAGCTTTAGTCAAAATTATCGATTAATTATTCGGTAATTTTTCAAAAGTTAACGATTAAATTTAAATTAATCGATAACAGCCCTACAGTAAACCCATTTTAGTATGTGTTTGATCTCCTAATGTTACCCTGTGTTGTGCTCGCTCTAATGGCGTCACTTTTTGTTTACCTCACGTTTCAGGTCCGTCAACGACATTGACCTATTTACAGGCCTGGTCCATGAACCTGTCCTCCCTGGTAGCAACGGTCTTGTGGGCCCCACTCTGGCATGCATCCTTGGCACACAATTCTACAACCTTAAGTTTGGTGACAGATTCTTCTTTGACACCACAGACAAATCTTTGGGATTCACAGACAGTGAGTTCGACCTTCCTATGGAAATACTGATTTACCTATCTTGAAATCAATATCTTAGAAACTTAATTCTAGAAGTTATCATTTTTTATTAGAAACCTATTTAAAAATAATTAAAATGTTTTAAAAGTTATGATATTTTCAGGTAATATAAATGATTAAACTCTCAAACTATTCCATTGATGGCTAGGTTATATGATTTTCATTGAAAAATGTATAAGCATTTGCCATACATATATCTGCTCACACTTTCATAATGAATTGTTTTGTTTCCTTTTTATTTTTATTAAAGGGCAACTACTGTCTCTAAGAAAAGTAACTCTGGCTAAAATAATCTGTGCTAACACCGACATTCCAGCTCTTCCTAAGGACGTCTTCAGATTTCCGTCTCTGTAAGTGACATGTGGTCTTTGAATCTAAGGTTTTATGACATAAATTTATATTTTAACACACCATTGAGTTATTATAATTTAAGTTCAATACAAATGGTATATTTAATGAACAGATGAAAGTAGTTTGATAGATGAGAGCTGTTAAATAACATCCCTCATACAAACACACACGCTATGATGATAGCATGTTACAATTTTTGCGCTTGACTTATATTTTTGAGGTTCATACATCTTTAATATTCAAAATTAAAAAAAATTACCAGTGGCTAACTTGTTTTTGTTGTTATTCACATTATGTAGACAACGTGCGTATTGAAATATCGTGTTTAGTAGTAAACTATGATGATAATTTAATGGTGTGCTCTGTGATGCATGTACCTTCAATGCAATAGTCCAGTAAAGTTATATAATAATCGCATTTAGATTAATTATAGATCGTTCAGTATTATTTCTAAGGTTTATATATATTGTTCTATCATTAGATATTAAATATATTTTATTATCATAACTTCAGACATGTTTTAACATTCCTGGTAGATCTTTGAAATCTCAGACTAAACTTTTACAACGTTGATACTACTGATATTCCTCGGTGGTGATTAACATTGAAAACTAATTATTATTGAATTATCAACATTTCTGAAGTATTTTAAAAGTCTTTTTTGTGCAAATTATTGACCCACAACATGTTTCACTATAGCCACAATAATTTCGTTCAAATAATTTTGTTCTATTTGTCCATTCAGTTCCAACCCAGTGATCAGTTGTGACCAACACCAAGGCCTGGATCTCTCCTTGTTTGCCTAAATCAGGACGTCCGGTCCGGTGCCTTTCTGCCGTCACTATTATTTGTTGAACCCCCATGAACTCTTTTAATGTACTATAAGGGGACATCAACACGAATTCAGCTATCTGCGATATTTAGAGTTTTATATGGTACATTAAATCAGTATACTGTACTATTATTGTATTAAATCTATACAAAGAGTGGGGTCAGGTTGGATTATCGATTAGCTTGTACAAGGTTTCATCTATTTCGATTGTCATGAAAATCTTTGTTCAAATGGATAACTTATCTTTTTTAAAAACAATAGTTGCATTGTTTAAAAAAACATCTGACATAATGATTTGTTTGATAGTGTTCTGTAGTAGTTATCGTACATTTCCATATTACGTGTATAAATTAAAAATGTGTTAACTTGCAATTGCAATGTACGTCTTAAACTTCCCATGCATCGATCTTTACATTGTTGTTATTGTTGGCAAGATTACATACAGCATAATATGATCACAGAAAAATGTTTTTGTAACTGTGCATAATTGAAATAAATGTTGATAATACATACATAATTAAATAATGCGATTCTTTTGATTTATTGCTAAACAGTGTTGATTAATTATTAGAAAAACGATTTAAACCAATATAATTTTCATTTGGAAAGCACAGGTATAGTTTTTTAAAAAGACTCATTCCCAATGCAATCACCAGATAAAGTTACTGAAAATTCATATAACCGTACAAAATAGCTAAGTGTATATAAAAATGTCTTTCATTTATAGCAACAAAAAATTGAATTGATCTCAAAAGTTTGTTTTCTATTTATTGACATGCACCAGTGAAAATTATTTATTATTAAGATTTTCATCGGCAGTTGAAAAAGCGTTTTTATGATAAAATTGACCTCTTCTCATATCTAGACAAATTAATTTTGTAGTAATTTAATAAAAGTCACCAATCATCTTAATTCTCAGAAACGAATGGAAACGAAAACAACAAATAAATGTGTGTAGGGGTTGGGGGGATTGGTTTTAATTAAGGACGGCCTTATTAATTTATATAAAAAAATATGTTACTTAAGAAATCCATTAGATTGATATATTGGTTCACTTTTTGGCTCTTTTCCGGATTCCTTAAGAATGTGTAGTTTATTTTATTTTCTGTTTCAGTTAATGAAAAGTGCATTACATGTAGTATCTTTAATTTCATCAGTTAATGAGTGTATTTGTATGTGTAAAAAGTTTATCCTATTGAAATTTTTATTATTTTCCTTGTTGGTCGTGTATCAATTTTGAATCTCAGCAGAAGTTTTGTGCCGCAAAATGGATGGAAAGTGGGAGTAGTTCAAAGATTTCATAAAGTGACTGCTGTTTAATGTGAGTTATTTTTGTGAGTAAAACTAGTGATTAAATTTAGTAAAAATTCTTTATAAAGAATTGTAGATGACTTCCGAATATTAATAGAATTATTGGTTTTATGTATTGTTCCGAGTCGCACTTTAGAGTTTTAAAAGAATATTTGTTCATACTGGTAATAACATTAATTACATAAACAAATATAGTTTTGTGACAAAAGTTAATTAACAATTTTAGCAAGTTGACAGAGTAGTTATAAGTCCTGGGGGTGGTGGGTAAACTACATCTAGTTAAGTTCACCCACTTTTAATCTGATGTCTTCATTTCGTTGTTAGTGTGGGACATGTGTGCGATTGAAAAGTTGACGGTTATTCTCGTCAAAAGATTCTGTCGGGTTGTCTTGCATGTTAAAGTTTGTAATTTTCTTCTTATCTTATCTTAACTGTCACAGATGCTCATTATATACAGAAGATTTTTGCGTCCATCGCTTAAATCGATGGTTTGTGTTTGTTTAGTCCTGCATTCTTAATAGAGTTTTAAATGATGATAAACATTTGGCTTTCCTGGTTTCTTTAGGCAACCCATATCACGCGTTAATTCCGAAATGGAAGAAAGAAAACTTTTATGTGTTTGTTGTTACATACAGAATACGAATGTTATTGTGTTTCTAAATTAATTAATTCTAAATTAATTTGCTTTATGCATGATTACTACTTTACTCAAGATTCTTCTATACTCTAGTGTTTCAAGGTTTAATGTCTTAAATATTGGTTTTATTCTTGTCAGTTTTGAATATTCTCGAGTAGTTTTTTTTAATGCTTCCAACACAGACCATGAATTTCTAGTGTTGGTTTGACCACCTTGACAAATATAATATGTCCCCATCAACGCGGCTTTTAAAAAAACGGATCATGTGAAACACAATTAACAAGTCTAAAAGATGAACTATCAAAAGGCTTACACAATAATGATCAAATAGATACAATATTACTAGACTTCTCAAAAGCATTAAACAAAGTTCAGAACCGAATTTTACTTAAAAAACGTAACTATTTTGGAATCTCAGGTCACTTACATCGCTGGATCCAAGATTTCCTGTTGGGTAGAGAGCAAACTGTAATAATTAATGAATCTAAATCTACACCAATAAAGGTTAACTCAGGAGTTCCACAAGGAACTGTGCTAGGTCCCTTACTTATGTTGATTACAAACCCTGATTCTTTTTCAAAAATATTTTTTAAAAATAATAATTGTAGTTGTAATAAGTTTTCAAATATAATTTTTTTTTTACAACTCATTTAGACCTTTATGTAATTTGCCTTGAAATACCACTTTAGAAATGATACTTAGCAATATTTTCCATTGATAATGTGCAATTATTTTTTTCCCATCGTAAGCCTAACTTTGATTTATTTTCGTTCATAATATTGTTATAGTTCAAAATGTACTTAAGACAGGGGGAATAACTCAATAAAATAAAAAAGAATGTCTATTGCCTGATTTTTGTTACTTCCTTTGAAATTTTCAGCTAAATGACGTCATAATTTGATTATCGAATAATTATCCGGTAATTTTTCAAAAGTTAACGATTAAATTTAAAATAATCGACAGCAGCCATACTTTTTATGTTTATGTCGCATGGGAGTGGTCATTAAAGATAAATGAGTTTGAAACATCCCGACTAAATTACTCTAAAGACAACAAAAACAACATCTACTCACGGATATTTTTGTTTAAGTGTCATTCGAATTTCAGGTTGATTTTAATAACTATATTGTTTATTTGAAATCTAAAAATAATCTCGGGTCCTTTGGTAATGCTCCGTCGATCTTTGATTTCTCAATTTAATAAATAATCGAAATTTTGTTTTTAAGCAGCTGTACACGCACCAATTGTTGAAGTCAATTTAGATCGTAAGTATGAATGAGTATAATATAATTAATTTGTAACGTAAAAATGTAATCTTAATACGTGTTTTCTTGTGTAGCCGGTACATTTCTCTCTGTGACTGCCACACGAAAGTTTTATTTATTCCCCTAAATACTTTACCTGGGATTGTCTAGAATTAGTTAATTTTAGTAACCGATTTAAATTAAAGGTCTAAAATAATTGTGAAATTTACTTCATACGTCGTTACTTTTTTTCTACCAGTAAAAATTTCAGCTGGTCCTCCCCAACTCTGATATATACGCTGGCTTAATAAAAAGTATGTGTTTTTCATATAGGGTACTTCATTTCTAAAACCGGAAAACGTCATAGCTCATTTCGTAATGTTCTTTTTTTAGATTACATTTTAGCGAAACAAAGTTTCGAGTCATAAAGACAGTCAAATCACTTTGATCTCACAACTGTTAGCTTAGTAAAATTACGAAATTGTTATTTATTTTGCAAGTCCCATAAGATGTCTTAAATAAACGAAGAATTAAAAATTAGCTGATGAGATCAATCATTCTCAATATGTCTCCATTCACGTATTGACTCGTATCTTTTATTATTTTTATGAATTTGTCCTTACAAAAGATAAATCTAGATGAAATATTTCTATTAATAGATTTCCGCCATATTATGAACATCCCTATTGGCATACAGTTTTTCTCTAAATTATCAAAGATTCTTTCGCAGAAATAAAACGTGGAGTTCCCAAAATAAGCACGAAACGCAAATAACGGATTTCTGGTCGAGAATCCGGTTTTGACCAGGAAGTGAAACCTTGACCTATCTCTACGACAACTTCTCAGGCCAAACTACAAAAAGCCACCGACCCGACCACTTTTCCCCCGGAGTCCTCCGCACCAACCTAAATCAATGGGAAAAAAACTACTTAATTGACCATATATTATTTTGTTAAACTATAAAGTATGAGAAGTACACAAATATTAATGACAAAAAGAAAAAAAATTAATACTAATAAATCGTTAAGCCTAAAGAAAGTTAAAACAAAAAGAAGCCCATTACGAAACAATCTTTTTAAAAGTCGTCTCTAATGACTTATATTTACATGTATAAGCAAAGAACCGTCTTGACTTTCGTAAAAAAAAAATGTCAGACCTCACTGATGAACGAACATACAAGGTAAAATACGCAAGATCTATTAACTCTTCTCATTCCATCTATTAAGATTTTATTTTTGCTTTTTCCACTTCTCTTTTATCAGCTATTTCATGTCCTTTAATCAAATATACAATATTCCACAAAAAAAAAAAAAAAAAACTACACTAGGCATTAATATTCACATACATATTATATAGCTCAATATAAAAATATTCACATTTTCCTGATAAAAGTCATTTATAAACAGTTAAAGAATGGATGTTGTAGATTAACAGGTAGACGAATAATAAAGCTTATGGTTAAAAAAATATATAAAATTTTAATTAATTGGAATATTTCTAGAATAAATCGATAACATGGTACGTGCTTTGGTTTATATCTATAGATTTGTCTATTGGAGCAAGTGTGTGTGGGGTGGGGGTATATGGGTGAGTGTATGTGTGGTTTGGTTAGTTCTAAGTCTTCTGATGTTGCGCCTCTAACACGACTACCAGTATTTATCTACCTACACAAATCATATATATTTGAATTTATGTCTTGACTGTTTTTTTCTTTATTGTAATATATTAAAACGTTTTTGCTTCAGAAAACATTATATTGCAAGTTGCTACAATTTTTTAATAAATCGGTCAATTTTATGCAAGAGAATAATAACATTAAATCCCTAGCATTAAATTTATAAATATAAAATTCACACAGAGCAGTATTCGACCCATAATATAAGGGATTAGTGAAAAAAACAATGAAAGTGTTTGTGAGGTTGAACATTTATTTATCTCAGGTGCTTAAATAGTGTACGTGATTTTTTTTCTGGAAAGATTGCTCCACCAATTGCCCCAAAGGAGTATATGAAATTTAAAAATGTTCGGTACTGTTAGGGACAAAAATGAATTAAATTTAGGAATTATTTGCACAGACATAAAAGTAAACCTAATAAATGAAACTGTTTTTTTATATTGAGTTGTAAATTTCTGACTTTTTGAAAGTCACTTTTCATTGGTGTGGGCTGAAGTCAATAATATTATTGAAGGCATAAACACATAAATTTTATGTACCTTTTTGCATAACTTAAATTAAACTAGCAGGGTAATTTTTAAGCCCAAACTTTCTATTCAAATTGTTTGTTTAAAACAAATAAATCCCAAATTTACATTCAATTAGCATCAATAATCACATAATCATAATTAAAAAATTGAAATTTATCCCATATTTAATAGTTAACGAATGAATGATGAAACATTCATTAGGAAACTTAGGTAAATTTCTAAGACAATGCGGTTGCATGGCAAAATGCTTCGTGTAAAAACTGTATGGTTCTTTAAAGTTAAATATAACCAGTGCAAAGAAATATCAAAGGTATTACGACTTATATTTAGGATCTAGCATCAGAAAATGCTTGTTCTGTTGAAAAAACACGCTAACAACAACTCATTATGCGACATGCTGTTTAATTTTATTAGATAAATATTATAATACAGGAATTAAATTAGGTATAAAGTCTGATGTCAAAGCAGTATCACGCCCTTCACTAAATAGCAGTTATCTCTTAAAGTCTATGAACTTACTTTTAAAAAAGTTTTATTTTAACCAATCTGATTTACAATCAATTCCCTATGTAGTAAAATGGTATGTATTTATTACATACAATTTAGTCACTTTATAAGCTGATCAAATTAAAATGCAAAAAATAAAAATAAAAAAAAACGTAGATGCAAATACAAAGAAAAATAATCCGTTTAAATTAGAGGAAAAAGAATCTGCAAATTTTGTGAATTGTTACTATTATAGAAAAATAGCGGGAAGCCATTATACATGACATAAAAATTATTATAATATTAATCTCTTATCACTTTTTAAAAAATTACAGCATTGTTTTTATGTTATGATTCATTTTACAAGAAAATGTGTCATTTAAAAGAACAAAACTTATTTTCCCCCCTCCTCAAACATCAAAATAAATATTCACATTAACATTACCTGGCTGAAAAAATATCATACTTGCCTTGAACTAATTTCATGCTTAGACTATATAATAGAATGGGTGTTTGTAGAGAGTTTTATCTTACATACAAAAAAATTCAAATGGAAAGGTATTGTTTTCCTGTTATAAATTCAATTTAAAAGAAATTGAATCTTGCCTTCTAGATTTTTAACTTGTAGCGACTTCCGTTATTCTGGTCGATTATGTAGAGCATTATTAAAGCTGAAATACAAAAATCGATTGTAACATTATAAATTCATCATATTTTCTATAGTCTCAAGACACATATCGGGAATTTCATGGAGAAGTTGTTGTTTTCTTTTTTTAAATACGCTTTACAAATTTTGTGATGAATTTAAACTCAACTATAAATTGTAAAGTTACTACGAGACCGAAAATGAAATATATAATTTATATTATGCTTACCCCGTAGCAAAGCACGTGCATTGCGCTCGTATACTTTTAATAGAGAACAACAAAAATGTGTTTTAAAATCTGTTGCAAATAAAGACAATATTCTGGACCCTATGCATTTCCTTGTAAAGGAAGGACCGATCACTCCAAGGACATCCTTTGAACAAAATTACGAAATTTATAAGATACAGTTGGTCAAAGATAATCTTCTTCATGAAAAAGATATCAAATATTGTTCCATTGTAATCGAAAGCTCTTCAAATATCTCACATAAGGATAAAAAGAATCTTGTTGTGTGATATGCAAAGATTGAGTATCAAAAAGTAGACGTAAAATCTTTGAAATATATCATTAAAAGCAAATTTGAATCTGCTTTTCACATTTTTAAAAAGATTTTAAATAAATAATGATCTTAAAATAATGGACAGTAGAGGTCCAACTTGTTTTAATTCTTCTTCATGACTGGCAAGAGTGCAGGAGTTCCAGAAAGATGAAATTAATTAAATGTCAATGTAAAATATATCTCAAACAGTTTTAACTTCAACTGTTTTTTTTACATGATACTAAAAGTGAATACGAACTATCTAACTATTTTCCTACAATAGATAGTTGTTATGTATTCTTTTCCATGTCCATACTCTCTTTACAATAGCTAATTGCTTCTACAAACAAGTCATATACCAGCCTTCAGGATACAAAATAGTGGAAATACCATGGAGTCATTTTGAGGTTATTTTTAAAGTTATAGAAGAACTGATAGATGCAGACAAAATTCTCAACACGCGAACAGAGGCAGGAGCATTGTTAGCAACAATGAAATCTTTTTTATTTTCAAATTCATGTCAAAGATGCCCAAAATTATTTACAAAGGTATAGTGTTACAAAAATGCTTAGCAGAAGCTTATCACAGAGGAAATAATGTGTTACTCAAAGGAAGATTTGATATTTAATAAACATTTGTGGGTGCCTCATTCTTTTAATCGATCTCCTAATCAAATATTAAGTTTTCAAAGCGAATGTGAATCCATGCGGTGAAGTAAAATATTTGAGAAGAATGGTGTATCTTCATAACATGAGATTTCTGTAGAAATGCGCATTACATTTTACCAGTAATATCGAATTGAGAAAACATACATGAAATTAGTAAACCAGCTAATATACAGTTTATATACATCACTTTGAAATTTTATATTAAAAACTAGAGTATTCAAAATATCTCACATATCATTGTCAAGCAATAAATATTTTAACCTCATGGATTTAAAAAAAAAGAATAAATGAATTTAAGAATAGTTAATGTTTTCAAGTTTCTGAGGCTAGAAGTAAGCCTGCCTAAGTTAATATAATTAATTTGAACATTGCTTATGATTTTCTCAATTAATGCAAGGTATTAAAATAACTTCTCTGAAATTTGTTAATAAAAAATTATTTACGATCAACAAGGAATATACCAAGATTAGCTTTTCTATAGCTATTTTGGCTATTGTGCATTGAATGGCTTGAAACATTGGTACATGAAAGATGTTGCAATGAGGAAAAGCATAAAACTTCAATTTATTATCAAGAAAGAAAGCTTTTCTTTTTTATTTTAACATAAAAATGAACTGTGTCCGTATTATAACATCCTAATAAAGACGATCTTTACCGTATAGTTGATAGGATTAACTTTATTTTTTTTTAGTTGGGGTGTGGTGGTGGCAAGTTTGGGTTCTACCCTGTAAGGTACATACCCACTCTACGCTGTTTAAAATGTTAAAAAAATAAAAAGTGGCCTTTTACAGGAAGTATTATTATTTATGACGTCACAAAGTCAGCACTTCCCTTTGTACGTACTTATGTCAATGATGGGATCAGCTTCCTCGATCAATGTTGTGGCCATTTCGACATCCCCCTCCCCCAACACACATACATATACACACATGCACACACCTTGGTGTATTTGTAGGTCAAAATGACCTGGCCTCAATTTAATCTAAATATAAGAATATGAGCAAACACAAATACGGATCTAACATCCGACTCTCACCGTCTTGGTAAAATCTATTTATATCATTTGAAATCTCGTGTAATCAACTTTTTCGTCTTGTTCAGCGACGACTCGAGATTATAAAATAAGTTGAGCAGCTCGCCGTTTTAACATTCCGAAAGCAGACGTCAGTTTTAGATTAAGAACAGAAGCTGCACATAAGGGTAGTCGTCTGCATCCTATAAGTTTAACTACCGGCAGCTTTCATTCAATTATACCTATCTATTTCTTAAGCCGTTGTTTAATTAATACTAAACCAACTATTTTTTTTTTTACAAACATAAAAACACATGATGTTTTCCTTTTTTGTGACAGTGCTAACAGTTGTTTCACTCTGTGAAGGACTAGGTATAATTTGTTGATATTAAAAAAAATATGTTATTAATTTTATTTATTGATGAATTTTTTTCTGGAAGATATTTTGCATAGTTAAAATTTTAAAGATTCAAAATAAAAATATGTTGTTAACTTTAAAAAAAAAATTATTATACTTATAAAATGATACACATTTATTGAAACAAAAATTTTAAAAAACCAAACCATGTTCATTCCATTTTCTTTTAAAATGACAAGATTCTTTAATTTATTTTTTAATAATTCAAGTATTGTAATTTTTAATAACTTATACTGACTTATCAGACACAAAAAAATCTTAGAGAGTAATGAATGTTGTTATTTAAAATAAATGTTTTTATCACACATTACCTGTCATTATATTTTTCTTTCAACTCATAAAATACTGAAACGGCCACTAACATGCCTTCTTTTAGATATAAGCGCTGTTGACGTCGAAGACGTCTATGAGATAAAAATTATAAACAACACTGACAGTGGTAAGAAATTGTATTTATTATAAAACATCACGTAAATAAATATTGCACATGAGCTTTTATCTCAAAAGGAAAATATGACTAAACTAGGATACGTCATTTGAAAATGGTTAATTTCTTTGGGCAAAAAAAAACTATTTACAGTTTTAAAGGTTTGATTACTATTCACCTTAACTTTGTCTAGATATTTTACTTATTCTATTGGGATTCACAAAATCGTTTTCACTCTAACCGAGCTTCTCGATGATAATTATCTATGCATAAATTTTATATCAGGTGATAATTGCTTATTTATATCGCACTTAACCCGTAATTGACATTTCAATAGTCTTCCAAAACGTTGAATAGGAAATGTTAAACGACCAAACTAGGCATAAGCTCTTTAATTATATTTTTTAATTAAAAAATTATAGTTATCTTTTTAAATCCTTTATATTAAAACGTGGTGTTTACTTGCTTGCTTGAGTGCTTAAAAAACTTTTGATCAATTTTTAATCCATTTCCCCGTATGCTTGTGAGATGAAATTTTGCAGACAGACTCGTGCCGAGGATACGAATTATGTATCAAAATGTCGGATCGATCGAATGTATTGTAATTAAATGAATGAATGTTTAGATTAGCTTTATTTATTACGGCTGCAACATGATCTGAACCGTATTGAAAAATACGCCAGCCAATGGCGCCTAGAGGTAAATACGGAAAAAACGGTCCATTCCATTTTCACTAATGGACGGAATGCTCTGAAGCATGAGGTGGTGCTTCAGATCTGCGGTAAGAGGCTAAATTGGGACCGGACACCAACGTACTTGGGTATAAAGCTGGACCAAAAACTCCAGATGCATAACCATGTACGTGAATTATGCGCCAAAACCACAGCTAAACTGTCCCTGGTGAAGAAACTGGCTAGCACGAGTTGGGGAGCGGACGCAAGACTACTAAGAGCTCTCTATCTTGGTAGCGTGAGAAGTGCTATTGATTACAGCCTCCCGGTCCAGGCCTTTGCGAGCCGTACGGCCCTAGAGGGCTTGGACCGAATACAGAACCAAGCTCTACGGTTCGTATGTGGGGCGTTACGTACCACACCCACCGCTGCGGTAGAAATAATGTCAAACGTAGAACCCCTGGCGATAAGGCGAGAAAAGGCAATCATGACTACGGTGGAGCGATACCGTAGGTTGGAACATGATGAACCCTGCTACCAACTGCAAGACCGTTGGGTTAAGAGGACAAGACTGAAGAGACCCTCCTTTATGGACGCGGTCCACGAACTTGAAGACTCAGTCCCCCTACCCAAGCTCAGGGAACGAATGCAACTGGTCCCTGCTCGAGGACCTCATGAAAGCCTTAACTCGCCTGATATACGTCTGACACTGGCAAATACCGCGGTGACAAAGGCCAGCCCCGTCGAGCTTCTGCGAGACGAGACTCTGCGCACAATCGAGGCCTATGGAGACAGCGTGGTAAAAGTCTTCACGGACGGCTCACGTTTAAGAGATGGCAAAAGTGGATACGGTGTACTAATTCAATACCCCCAACCTGGACCGGACAGCGTAGAGCTGTCAGGGCCGTGTGGATCTACGAACAGTAGTCACGAAGCCGAACTGGACGCGATACACAAGGGTTTGAAGGAAGTACGCCGTCGTCTAGCTAAGAGAAAGAGTTTCCCGACTGTCGTGGTCTTCACCGACTCTCGGTTTTCGCTCGAAACCTTGAGTCGAAGCTCTCTGGAGGCCAAGATAGTAAGTGCCATTCTGGACACAGTTGGTGATATCCTGGCACGTGGCGGCAAGGTGGTTCTGCAGTACACGGCTGGACACTGCGGTACGGCCCAATCAGACAGGGTCGACGCACTGGCCAGGGCAGGCGCAGCCCAGCCCCAACCCGATAAGCCCTTGACCCAACTGGGGGTCAAGTCGTGGCTAAAAGACCATTTCCGAGAGAAATGGCTTGAGGGCTGGAAGAATGGGAATACGGCCAGAAAGGTATACCAGAAACTGCCGCGACCGAACAAAAGCGATGCCTGGTGGAAACTTGATCGTGGTAGTCAGTCCCTCATAACTAGAATGAGAACTGACCATTGTCCCATACGAAACTACCTATACAAGTTTGACACTAGAAGGGAACTGGCCTGTAGGTTGTGTGGCTACCCGGAGGAAACGGTGACCCATGTGCTAGAGAGTTGCCCCGAGTTGGACGGGGCTTTATTTGGTGAAGTTGCAACACCTGCAGAGGACTACCTCTACGGCGATGCCCGAATGCTGAGGCTCGCCTGCGAAAAATTGAACCGGGTTTTAAGAGCCTAACGGCTCAACCCAACAGAGAATGAACATTCATTACATGTTAAATGTTGTGCTTAGTGTCGTGGTCGTATTATCTTTACAATGCTTTTTAAAATAATGTCCGCGATCGTTGCGCATTATATTAAACAAGTTTTACCAGACTTAACTAAAATTTTATATTTTCGATTTGTCTTGCGCTGCTTGTTCTTTTAGTTAAGTCTCGTATATAAAGGATTTAATAGTAAAATTTGTAAAATATTCTTTACGTTTTTTTTTTAATTTGTCATTATTTTTTAAATACTTTTCAGATTCGTGTTTTTATTATTTTTTTATTTTATTATTTAAAATTTTTTGTTTGTTTGTTTCCATTTCTAATTCATTTGAAATTTCATTCTTCGTCCTGCCACAGCGGATGAATTGATGCTACCTGGTCTGAGTTCTGTGGGATCATTGACATCTCGGGTTCAGAGCCAAGACAGTAGATCAAGACGAAAAGGTCAGTGGTTCTCATTTCTAAAATAACTATCTTCATAGTTGTTATTGAAACAAGATTTGTAAACGTACAAAAATGTCCAATTCAGAAATTAATTAACAAATAAAAGAGTTTTCAAAATATCTAGATCTATTCTATACGTAAATCATGTCGTGAATTTTAACCCCCAAGAAATGAGAGCGTAAATTTTCATCGACATCTTTTTTCAATAAAGATTAAATTCACGAAAGATAATCAACAAAAATTAGTTAATTATTTATCAGACACGATTTTTTCTCTAGATGTGTGCTTGAGAAATCCTAGTGAGTTCTACGGCATGCCAACGGGAAGTGCAGCTATAGACAGTAGAACATTTCACCTGTCACAAAACTTTCGTGAGGTGAGGGTTACTCTCTGTAATACAGTATATCTGTAATTGATTAGCGTAGCTGATGTATTGAGTATACCGTATTGTTATTTATGTAGTTAATATGCTATGAATGTTTCTTTTTATTTGTATATGTATTTTTGTTTCCATGTAAAGCACTGTGAGCCTGGCTCCTTGCTGGGATACAGCGCTATATAAATCATCATTTTATTATTATTATTATTATTATATCAAAGAATTCTGGGAGATTTCCCTGTATTTATCCGTGTGTTTGTGGCATCCATTTGAAAAGAAAAAGAAGATAATAATAGACAAGGCCACAAAAGTTCAATCTTAGCTAGTCTCAGCTATACTGTGGCAATACGAATCTTGATGTTTTTCAGTTTGTTTTCTGTTGTTTAATTTAATAATTATTTTTTCATCATTTTTAGATGAAATTGTATAATTATTGTTCTAGGATAATCCTTTTATCACAAGTCAAAATAGTTGCTAGCACTCTTCTCCACTGTGAATCTGAAATCATCCAATCTTAAATGCATTCTTAAACGCGCTGTTGATGCCATTTATCAAGACTTCTGCCTCGTCCATCTACTAAAGTTCTTACATCATTAATGGCGTGATTAAAAATATTATAATAATTTAATTCGCTTCCTCTACCGACAGTTTTTTTTTAAATTTACTTATTCTCTTACAACTGTTAGAAATATTTAAAATAGTTGTGTAATGGAGGGAGGCAACAAAATAATTGCAACTTTTAAATGAAAGGAAGGCTTGCTGTACAAGTCCTATTTGTTTAATTTTGTTTCATGTACCCTCCACATAGGGTAAACAGTGCAGTTAAGCCATGTTAACCTACATAAACTTTTTTTCGTCAGTGACCAAAATAAATGTCTGAATATTTCAGCTGTGCCTTAGCCCCAACTCTCGAAAGTTCAGAACCATCGACGGCTCGTGTAACAATATCAGAAATTGGGGGGCGTCCTTCAAGCCCGTCTCTAGAATACTACCAGCACGATATGAAGATGGTAGGTTTATTTTATTAAAGAATTGTTCAATGTTCAGTAATCATTGTCTTTATTTATTAATATATTTTCAGATACGATTTAAAGCAAATGTCAATGTAAGAAAAACTTAAGAATTAATTTACCCACAATATCCAACTAGTATGTGATATTGATTAGAAATATATAATTATGATAATAGTTTAATGATTGTTGTAGAAATTATTTTTCTACACTTTGATGTAATTTCTTTTCTGTAAAACAAAAAACAAAAACAAAAAAAAGGAAAAAAACACGACTTCAACATAGCACTTCAAAAGAGCGGAAGTATGAAAATAACCATAATTCAATGATTAATAAGGGAAAGTCCATAAAATGTCAAGCAATTCTGGCCGATTTTTTTACCCCATCCTCCCTTGTCACACGGTGTCGCAACAACTAAGATCCCCCTCCATTATGACGTCACAATGTTCCCCTTATAAAACCCGTATCTTCTATTTGAAAATAAGCTTGATTCAAATCACTTCTTTTGTCATATAACTAAGTATTTAGTGTAAGGCTGCACTCAAATATCATTATTGGTTAACTTTTCCATCTTAATAAAGTATTTTAACTTTTATTATTAAAATATGACGAGGTCGATAGCTTCTTAGTACTTTACTTTTAAAAAAAAAAAAAGACTTGTCCCTTTTGTCCTCTAAATTTCTCTATCTTTTATTTATAAATATATTTGAGTTTTATTGCCACTGTAATAAACCACTGTTTTTCACGTTAGAAAGACGTCAACATATAGCTTCAAGTCAAATTAATATTACCTATGGCAGTAGAAGGGGTTAGTCATGGAAGGCTTTACCTTAAAACTAAGAGAAAACAGTGACAGATACAGCGTTCACATATCCTATCCACTGCTCTCATATAATGTGATTTCTAGAATAGGCCTTTCTATTCCCCTATAGGTGTTGGTTCTCCCAGAACTAAAGCTAGTGACGGCACGCTTCTGCCTGGTGCACGTTTTGTGAGTCGCGCTGTCCACCCTGCAGTCAGTGATGTGACCAGCAGACCAATCATCGCCATGCAGTGGGGTCAGTGGATTGACCATGACATCACTGGCTTCCCTACGGCTACAAGTAGGTAAAGAGAGATAAAGCAAAAATAAAATGTAGACTTGTACCTGTTTACCCTTATCTTATCTTTCAGTTTTTATTTATGTATTTTCTTAGTAATTTAATTGCTATTGTTTATAAAATGCTATATTTTGTTTGTTTTTAAATTCTTTATAACAACTCGTAGCGTCTATCTGTCGGAGAAGTTTTGATCGATTTTTCACTAACTTCCCGATATACTATCGAGCTGAAATTGTTCAGGCAGAATTTTGGCGATACTAATAATGGTCTGTCAAAATTTCACATCGATCATATGTGCTGTATTTAAATTAATGAATTCTGATTTTATCTCTGTTTATCTCAATATAGCACGTAAATGCTAGTCTATGGCACCGTGGTTATTATATCCATCACAATCAATACTTTTAGTGTTATGTGTCTTAGGATTTATAGTCGAAAACTTTTTATTTTTTAAGGGTGTTTTAAACTTTAAATATCATTTTATCTACTAAGCTAACACTTTCCATTACTAAAGTATTTCATCAAATTTTAACCCTTTGGAGCAGTATTAAAAAAGAAACAATAATTAAATGTTGTAAAACAATTTTAAAATCTCTCTAACCAGGTGCCAACGGACCAATCGTCTGCTGTGGTCCGAACAACACCAATCCACCAGCTAACACTGATCCGTAAGTCATGGGTTTCCTGCTATTAGAAAAAAATTGCCTGACAAAGTATTTAGACATATATCTTTGAAAATATTCATGTTTTTTTCATTAAATTCCAACTATCCATTCACATTTTTTGTAGGGCTGTTATCGATTAAATAAAATTTAAACGTTAACTTTTGAAAAATTATCGATTAATTAATCTATAATTTTGTTAAAGCTAATAATAAAATGAACATTTCAAGAGAAGTAATAGAAAAATGCTATTGATTTTTTTTTATTGAGTTATTTCTAAAACATAGTTAGCAAAAATGAGTTAAATAACGCATTAAAGTTAGGCACTTAGCTGAAAATTTGAAGTTTATTTTACAATGTAAAAGTAATAAAGCTATATTTCATTCATGGAAAAGAACTAACCCAAACTTAACCCAAATACTTAGGAGTCATAATAAATGAGAAACTATCTTGGAATCCCCATGTCAATGAAGTTATTAAAAAATCAAACAAAACCTTAGGCTTTATAAAAAGAAACTTTTACAAATGTAACAAAGATATAAAACTAAAATGCTACCTCACCCTGGTGAGACCTATACTAGAATATGCATCTTCTGTATGGGACCCATCCACCAAAGAAAATATTGATAAGTTAAAACAAATCCAAAAAAGAGCTGCCAGATTCATTACTGGAGAATATTCAAAACTGACAAGAGTAACACCGTTAGTTAAATCATTAAACCTTGAAACACTAGAGGATAGAAGAACCAAGAGTAAATTAGTAATTATACATAAGGCAATTAATTCTAATTTAGAAATACAACACAAAGATAACCTAATACAACCCTCAAATAGGCATACAGTTAAAAACACCTTCCTTATTCCATATGCAAGAACAAACACATACAAGTTTTCTTTCTTTCCGTCCGGTATTCGGGCGTGGAATGGGTTGCCTGAAGAAACCAGGAAAGGCTCCACTTTATCATCTTTTAAAACTCTAGTAAAAATACAGGACTAAACACAAACCATAGAAATACGTAGGACGCAATAATCTTCTGTACAGAAGGAGCGTCTGTAACATATAAGATAAGATATATAAAAATTGTTTGATGATTAACAAAACCATAAAGATCATTTTTTTTATCCCAAGTGGTTCAAAAACTATGTTCTTTTTCCTAAGACCACATAATCACTTTTTTCACTACTTGTTTTCCTTCACATTTTGTGCCAAAACAAAAAATAAATTACATATTTTAAAAAAACAACAACATTTCATGCCCTTTTATAGCATTTTTTAAAAAATGCCCATAACTTAAGTACTTAGTGGAATTTAATTTAAAAATAAAATATTGTAAGGAGATATATTTAAATGTAAGTAGTTCAAAATAATTCCAAGGAATTTGAATTTTATTATAGTTAATTAAATAAAACAATGTTTTTTTAAAAATATCATTGCCCTTATAAAACAGGTTATTTTAAAATCTACACTTTTACAGTCTTTTTTTTTTAAAGGAGTAGTTTGTACGTAAAAATGACAAACTATTTTTAATGTTTTTATTAATAATTAGAATTTTTAAAAAAAATTATTTAATTTTGATCACTATTTTATCGATTAAAATAATGTTAATCGATAAAAAATACCGATTAAAATAGAGAAATTAATCGGTAATTTCTAAGCCCTTATTTTTAGCCAGCTCAAGAAATCCACCTCCACCCCAACACAGAGGCAAAAGGTTATTATAATATATATGTAAATATATATTTTGTCATATGCATACATATTAGGGGTGTACTCATTTTAAAAAATGATCCATTAATCAAATGGAAAAAATGATTAATCGATTAATTTCCAGTAATTATATTTTATAACGCATATATAGATTCCGTTAAGTTGCAATTCATTATTTCGCTAATACTCATCGGCTCACAAATTGTGTAACTAGACACAGCAAATTCGGGAAAATAATACAGTTAAGATAAAATATTAATTATTCATAAGTAGGAAGAAAACATTTATGATATTTTCTTAAATTTTGTTCCAATTTTATTCAATCAAATTAAAATTAATTGTTAACAATTTTAACGATTAATCGATTAATAAATTGTTCATTTCAGCAACCCTAATATATTTATATATAATATTACGCATATATATNTATATATATATATATATATATATTTATCATCATCATCTGTCGTCCCATATGGGGTTTAGGACATGAATAAAGGCTCTCCAGACATCCCGGTCATGCGCAAATCTCTCTAACTGTTCCTAGCTGTGCCAACAGTTTTTTTAATGGAGTTTGCCTCCAGTTTCCTTCTCTAGATCATTTTGGGTCGACCTCTTTTCTCTTACCTTTAGGGTTCCAAGTGAGGGCTTGTCTCACAGTGCATTGACTCCTCCACTGGCTGTTGTTGTGTGCGTTGCCAGAGGTCATCGTTGGTGATGAATTTGGGCCAACGGACATATACACACTTGTTAGGACCGTATTCCTTCTACTGATTTTCTTTTTTAAAAGAAAAACCTGATGCTATTTTTACAATTTCTCAAACTATTTTAAAGATTTTTTTGTTTAATTTAAGAAGGAAATGAAGAGGGTAGTATTGAGTAAAAATTGCGAAATCTAAACAATCAGAAAAAAAAAAACTTTATTTTTATTTAGCTATGCTGTCAATTTAGTTGTCAGCGTTAAAATTCAACAGCTTGTTCATTTTTTTCCACAGGAACTGTTTCCCAATCCTATTGCCTACAGAAGAAGAGGACTTTGTGGGAACGTGCATGCAGTTTGTTAGATCTAACGCCGCTACGGACGCTAATGGGTGTCAGCTGAGTAAGTTGTGGCGCGTGGCGTTGAAAACATAGGGGGCGTGTTGAGGGAAAGTTGATCTCTTCATATAAACACCTTTTAGGACCGTATGCCTTCCATTAGTCTGACATATTGCCTTACGTTTAAGAAATACAAAATATGACGAAATAAGGCAGAATTGGGAATAATTTGTTTTTAATTTAATAAATCTATTTTTTAAAGCCGCTCCATAAAATGCATCATTAAAAGCAGCACTAGGTGTTGCTGTGGCCCTAATAAGAGTAAATTTTATTACCAAAAAATTTAGTGGAACAATTTTGTTAAATCATTCAACAAATGGTCGATACAAAGTTGTACACTTTACAATAATATAGTTCTTTGTCCTGAACAAAACGAATTAATAATGGAGGCTACTACTGCGTTTATAGAAGGAATTGCATGAACTTTCATTGTATTATCTGATTTGTCACATGATCAACATCACTAATGTCTTTGTTTTTAGAACCACGTCGTCAGGTCAACTCAGTTACGTCATTCGTGGACGCTTCGCCCGTGTACGGATCAACGGATGATGTGGCAGCCAGTATTAGAGATGCGGGAGGTAATCAAGGTATAAAAGTCATGTTACATTACTCCCCTTTCGTTACATATTTTAATAACCACATATTAGACAATTGCAGCACAAGAATAGACTTTATATTATGTAAGCTCACTGTAAAATTGTGGTTCTACGCAATATTCTAGTTATTCATATTTTTATAGATATCTTTTTTAACATTCAGAATCAATATATTTAATCAAGGGTAACTTGCAATTGTTTGTTTTCTTTGTGTTTTTTTGGGGGGTTTTTAAATTTATTTTTTTTTTACCGTTATTTGGGCAATTCTGTCTAAAATTTCTGGCTTTGATGTAACACATTTAATTTAAAAATGAAAGTGTTCAATCTTGTTACAGTTAAATTTAATAACTTATTTATATATCTAAAGAATATTATCGTATATTTTTTAATATAATTTATTTTAAATTGTACTCTTTATTCAAAAGGTGTGAGTTAATCATGCACATTTTTTTTTAATATTCAAAAGCTAAATTCATTTTTTCAAATTATTCTTGATTGCTCAAATTAACATTTTTTGTTTCTTTTACTTTCAGATTATATTCTCAAAACCAAAGATGAAAAGTTTTTACCAGAAAATGTGAACATTTCCTGTATTTGCAGACCTGGGACACAGGACTATTGCTTCCTAGCTGGTAAGTTTAAGGCACGAAAGTAATATCGTTGATATTTCGTGACTGAAAGGGATATCTATTGTCTCCAAATATTTGGGCTATAATTTAAACTAAATATTTTTTTAATCTGTAAAATTTTGATAAATCATCAATTAATTATTTTTAATTTGTTAAAAATCTATTAAATTTTACTATTGAAAATAAGCCAACCTGGTGATTTATAATAATGAAATTGACACCCACAGGGACATTAAAAGATTTGGTCTATTGTCTACACAGAATTGTTTAATATTTATTATAGACTGTAAGACTTATATCAAATTTCAGTATTTGCTAAAATGCATGAATGAACAAAAATATTGCTTGAACTATCAGGTGACTCCCGCGTCAACCAGCATCCTTATCTGCAATCGCTTCACACAATTTTCTTACGTGAACACAACAGAATCGCCAGAAAACTCAGAGCTCTTAGGTCTCAGGATTCAAATGAAGAAATCTTTCAGTTGACAAGAAAAATCATTTCTTGTGAGTTGTAGATAATCTTATAATGAAATTACAGCTCAAAGTTTCACAAGGCTTATGGAAGCAAAGCGAAACATATAAATAACATAAATAATTACTTTTATTTGTTAAGCTTTACTTTTAAACGACAGATTTGAATGGTGGCAATATAACACATAACTATTTTAATTTTGCAGGGCTTCGGAAATTAACGATTAATCCTTACAAATTTTAATTAATTGAAATTAATTTGATCAATTAAAATTCTATTTAAAATTAAAAAAATATTTTTCGTTTTTTTCCAATTTATTTAATTTTTTTTTTACTTACATACATTTCACTCGTATTTTTTTATTCACTTAGACGTGCATAGTAAATAAACATGTTTTTCTTCTTTAATTTTGCATAGCTAAACGAATTTTTTTGTGTTACGTCACACACTTTGGGAGCCAGGGAAAAACCGATTTAGCGAAATAATGAATTTTGGCTTAACGGGATCTATATATGCGTTATACAAATATAATTACTAGAAATTAATCGATTAACTGATCATTTAAATTCCGGATTAATTGATTATTGTTTTAACTTGCCCTACCTTTTTTGTAACTACATAAACACCATATTGGTTTTCTGTTATTTAAATCTTAAGTAAAAGGCGACCATATTGTCTGTCTTGTTCTTCTATGTTAAGTGCACAGCGATTATATTATTTTTTGCACTGTTCTATTCTAACTACACTACCATAAAATTGTTTGTCTTGCAGTTCTCTGCTAACTACACTTCCACAATTATATTGCTTGTACTTCTCTTCGGTCACATTTGAATAACTGTTCCCGTTCACACCACATATAAAACAGCCCTGCAGCAGGTGATCACCTACAACGAATGGTTGCCGGTCATCTTGGGTCAGACCGCCGCGGACTTGATGCTTCTCTCCAAGGTCGGACGGACCACACATCAACCAACAGTCGATCCCACAATTCTCGTTGAGTTTTCCTCGGCGGCGATGAGGTTCGGCCATTCTCTTATCCCCAACGTTTTCCCAATCGGACGCCGCTTTGCACTGCTCAGAAACCTCTTCAACAGGTTAGCAGGTGTTCATGTTATATTTAGATTGTGTAAGTGATAAGTCAACTGAGCTTCCACCAAGGATCTCGCTTGAGCGGTCGCGGCACTTTGTCATAAAGCAGCGTTGCCGTATTCTCCCACCCCTCAAGCAATTTTTCCACAGATCAGTCTTTTAGCAACAATATGACCCACAATTGAGTCAGTGGGTGATTGATTTGGGCTGAGCACTTAAAAAAGTTAATTCCTCTTTAATCAAACAAATTTCTAAAATATGTTGCTAAAAAGGTGTGAATAATTTTTGTACAGACCCGGCTTTGTGTTGGACCGTTTGGAGGACGTTGTAGCCGGTATGGTTGGTGTTGGAACTTTTTGGAAAATAGCAGCACAGAAAGTGGACCGAAATTTTGGTATGAAATTTAGATTAATGTAACATAGTTGTGGAATGTTATCTTACGTTTAAAAAAACAAATGGGATTTAAAGACCCTTGAGAAAAACATACCCCATTTAATTTTTTTTTACAAACTGGTTTAATTTGAAATATCTCTCCGCATCTCTGTCTCTCTCTTTTTCTAAACATCTATCTATCTATCTATCTATCTATCTATCTATCTATCTATCTATCTATCTATCTATCTATCTATCTATCTATCTAACTTTTCTCTCTCTCTTACTCTGGCTCTCTCTCCTCTCTTCTCTCTCTCTCTCTCTCTCTCTTTCTCTATCTGCACTTACCTATAAAGTTATGAATTTTATACATTTTCTTAAATATTAAGAAAATAAGAGAGAATAGTATACAGTGGTCATAGAAAATATTACATGATGATTTATCACTTAATGGTTTGCGGCGGTGTGGATTACTGCGTTTAGTGTGTCAGGTGATAGGTTTGACCACGCAGTTAACTTTTTATTTTTAAATTAAAAGTCATGTCTCATTAATTGCATTAATTGCCAGCAGTAAATATTGAATAACGACAAATCAAAATATGTTTAATTTATTTTCTCTTCCTTCAAAAAGCGGATGATATCACGAAGCACTTGTTTGAGCCACCCAACGCCCCTAAGAGAGGCCTTGACCTTGTATCCTTCAACATTCAGCGTGGACGTGAGCACGGCATTGCCCCCTACACCACGTACCGCGCCCTGTGTGGACTGAGGCCAGTTCGAGGGTTCAACGACATCAAGGCCCTTGGGCCCAATGGAGCTGATTTAGCCAAAGTATACAAGTAGGTCAACATGCAACAACTCATTATATCTTCTTATCTTGGATATACACTCCTTCTATGCAGAAGATAATTGCGTCCCCAGAGTATGAGAGATGATCTGTTGGCAAGTGATGTAGTGGTCACAGGCCACGGCTATAAGGGTTCCACTCATTACCAATCCGCCTAACTATTGTCTAGTTAGGTACCCATTCAGATCTGGGTGACTCGGGGACTCCTCAGGCCCCGGGAACAAATCCTCCCCTTCGCGTGAATTTGAACTCGTGACCAGTTAAATATTCGGAAATTTTATCACTCTATTTTTAAAAATCCTTTTTTTTTAAATTAAGGAGTTTATGGTTTGCACCAGGTTTCCTACATCACGCCCACGACACAATTACGCCTCAATTTTTTTCATATCGTTTACAGGTCTGTCAACGACATTGACCTATTTACAGGCCTGGTACATGAACCTGTCCTCCCTGGCAGTAACGGTCTTGTGGGCCCAACCCTTGCCTGTATCCTGGGCACACAGTTCTACAGACTTAAGTTCGGGGACAGATTCTTCTTTGACACCACTGACCAATCCGTGGGATTTACAGACAGTGAGTTCAATCTTCACATGAAAATAATATTTAGCTAAATTGAAATCGGGAAATTATTTACTTAATTCTAGAATTTATCTTGTTTAAATTAGAAAACTGTATAAATTAAATTAAAAATATAAAAGTTATATTTTTTTATTCCGCACTTTCCAACTGTTCATTAGAACTTTACGTCATAGGTTTCTCGTTGAAAAATAGTTGATTATCACGCATGAATATGTCCTCACACTTTCATAATGAATTGTTTTATTTGTTTCCTTTTGATTTTTATTAAAGGGCAATTACAGTCTCTAAGAAAAGTAACCCTGGCAAGAATCATCTGCGCTACCACAGACATCCCAGCTCTTCCCAAGGACGTGTTTAGTTTCCCTTCAAAGTAATTGGCATTTGATTTTAACATGTTATGAAAACATTGGACCTTTTAACACACCATTTATATTATCAGTTGTTTGATACATTTGACGTGTTATATAAATCGTAAGTTAACTTAAAAGCGCAGCTGCGTAGCTAGGACTTTGTAGGTGTTTTGGGGGCCCGGAGGGCTTAATCTCTTTGCCCCCCCCCCATACATGGCGGTAGCATAATATTTAATGCAAAGATGAATTTCTGACGCTAATTTGAAGCCCTAAGTGGTAGCCTCGGGGACTTTCAAATTTTGTCCCCCAATCCCCTTCTCATAGCTACGCCACTGTAAAGGAGTATGCTAGTTAGATACAATTTTGCTCTTAAATAAGATATTAATAAATCTCAAGTATACTGGTGATCCAAAAATGTTTGATGCCAAATGTTTTCAAATCTATTTAATAACTTTGAAATAATTTGGTACTTTCTTTTTTCCGCCTACTTCTTATATTTTGAGGTTTGTATATTATAGTTCATATCATTTTAGGTTAAAATTTACCAAAACTGACAATGCGGCCTAAGTTTGTTGCTTCATTATATATTTTAATTGAGCACACAAAGGAAAACTATATACTTATGCAGCTTTAATATTTATTACAGCTATGAGGATAATTTTATGATGTATTAATTAATGAATGCATCGTAAATGTAAATAATGTAATAGCGATGTACATCTAGTTGATCATTGACCTTATCTTAACTATAGACCTCTCTGAATTGATTGTGTACCAATTCATCGTTTATATATAATAATTGATAATCAGGTTATATTCTTAAATAATTAAGAAAGATCACTAAAATAACTTCTGGTATGCTATGACACTCCTGGTAGACGAACCCTTTACCGTTCTGTTACAGCTGAATTGAATTATAAACATTTTCTAATTGCACATATTAAATTATGTATTTGTGTGCAACTTATTGACCTGCAACATGTTTCACTATAGCCACAATAATTTCTTTCAAATATTTTTGTTCTATTTGTCCATTCAGTTCCAACCCAGTGATCAGTTGTGACCAACACCAAGGCCTGGATCTCTCCTTGTTTGCCTAAATCAGGACGTCCGGTCCGGTGCCTTTCTGCCGTCACTATTATTTGTTGAACCCCCATGAACTCTTTTAGTGTACTATAAGGGGACATCAACACGAATTCAGCTGTTTTTAGAGTTTTAAATGGTACTATAAAGCAGTATACTGTATTTTATTGTATTAAATCTATACAAAGAGTGGGGAGAGTTGGATTATTGATCAGCTTGTACAAAGTCTCTTCTGTGTAGATTTTCTTGAAGACATTTGTTAAAATGATATTTTATTTCAATCTTATATTTGCTTTATTTAAGATAATTTTAGAAAAGTATTTTTAATAAGGTGTACTGTATTAATTATCTGCTTTTTCCCAATTATGTGTACAAATAAATACGTAAAACTGTGAAAGGAATGTAGATATTTGGCCCCATTTCATTGGTCTTTAAACTGTTGTTATTGTTAGATTACATAAAGCATAATATGATGAAAGAAAGTAATTATTTTTAAATTATTTGCATATTTGTAATAAATGTTTAATTATTTATTGAATATAGTTAATTATTTATTGAAAATAGTTTTAAACCGATGTATTTTCTGTTTGCAAAATGCAGGTATAGTTTCTAAAAAGACCGGTTTATGTTTATGCAATACGTCACACTTTAAAAAAACATTTTGACCTCCCCCCACCACTTTGTTACAAATTGTAAAAATCTATCCACCCCGCAAAATACGTCACCCTTTCATACTAAATTTTATGTTATTTTTTTTAAAGACTAACATTTATTTAAAACACCCTGACATCATACATGACCGGACGCCCCCTCCCCCAACATATCACAAATTCTCACACTTTCTTACCACCCCCCTTCCTCTTGAGCGTGACGTACTTTATGGACGGCCCCCAAAAGCCAATCACAAGACAACATGACTCATAATTTCCATAACTATACAGAACTAGATTGTTCTGGGGTGCCTAAGATAGCTTACAACAATATTATTGCATGCGTTCGATTAAGTGTATCCATAAACCAAAAATTGATTTGTGAATGAGTTCAATAAAAAGAATAAGCTAAAACAATGAGTCTTATAATATTTTACTGCGAAAAACACCACATCTCGAAACCAAAATGAGTACGGTTTTTACGTCTATAATTTACATTTTTAAAAATACTGGTTATGTCCGTTAGCGTTACAGAATGACTGACCTGGGCTTTTATAAGTATTTATAACATAAAATTGTCTTTAATTAATACCAAATGTTAACAAAAAGTAACGATTTCGTTCTTGATTATTTGTTTTCTATCAGTTGACAGGCACCAGCAAATTGTCCAAATTATTATGAATTCTAGAAGCTCCTGAAAAAAATGTATATATGATATAATTGATCTCTTCTTATATCTTAACTAATTGATGTTGACGTAATTTGAAAATAACCGGCAATCGTCTTAATTCTAAAAACGATACGGGAACGGCAGCATAAATTTGGACCAAAAATATTTGGTTTTTAGTTAAGGCAGCTTGCTATTTTATTTTTAAAAAATCGGTGCTTATAAAATCCATTTCATGTATTTAATGGTGCACCTTGGGGTCCGTTGTCAGAGTTTTTAAAAAAGGTGTTTTTTTTAAATTATTATTTTTTAAAATTATTTTTATTTATTTATTTTTTTTTGAGTGAAAAGAGCATTACGTTTATATCATTTTTTTTTCATAGTTGTTTTAAATTGTTGGTTAAATGGGTTCCAAGAAAAAAAACCCATAAAAATAACAACATTAAAAAGTGTAATAAATATGCAAAACTAGACATAAATCATGGATAAGTATAGGAGGCAACTGCAGTTTATCACTGCTTATCAATGGCAGAGAGCCCTGACTGTCTCATCACTAATTATCCAACTTACGGTATTGGCTGAACGATGAAACTTTGACTTTTGGTTTTTGTTGAGTAAACTCCCGCGATGGTAACAAAAAAAAAATATTCAAAAACCACGAACTGGTGGCCGGAAAAATAAATTTACGTTTGTTCGCAATATGAGCTATTTAAAAAAAAAGTTTGCATAATGTGTAAATAAATGGAGCTTGAAAAAACAAGGTATATAAAATTTATTTTAAAACTTTAGGGTATAAAACTCACACCTTTTAAAAAAAATTATAGAGCCGGGGCCCCTCATTTCATTTTCGAAAGAGGTTTGAGACATATTGCCTATTCTTTTTCACACGAGTTTTACTTTTAGTGACAAACAAATATATCCGTCAGGATCCAAAACTGAAATAAAATGTGGTTTTTTTTAAAACTTAAAATCTTACAATGATTGGTCAACCTGGCGCTTATTGTAGTTTTTTTTTCTTATTTAAGCCGTGTAAATGAGTATTTTACGTCTGGCATAAAGAAGTTCTCAAATGCGGGCTTGAGGCTTTAAACGTCTTTTTTTTTCTTTACAAGGGCAATATAAAAAGTTTTTTTAACCCTAAGCTAGTGGTTAAATGTATTTATATTCATCTAACTTGGTACAAAAGAACTACATGGCCCAAATTTAAATACTATATGGTACTACAGTCATAATGTCCTTTTCTTTGGAGCCCGTGGACCCGAATACCGTTTTCTTAAAAGTTTTAGACTTTATTTCTTATTCAATTTTGAATCATCGTGACAAATATTAACAAAAAAATAGAACCATCATGATCAATATTTTAATCAAAATGTGTTTTGAAATTTACATCTTACAATGCTTGGGCTCGGGACCCTTGTTGTCGATTTTTAAAAAGAAATTATTATTTAAGCTGAAAACATATTATTTGTAATGACCTGATCGTCATTAAACTTTGGGAAGTTGTTCTGTACATGCCCATGAAAGGTTCTGGTTACAATCGATGACTTTGATCAAACTTTGTGTATAAGAACTTGGTGGCTTTTACTTTAAAAAAATAAGGCTTTGAATCCCTGATATCCAAAATCAAAGCTGGTTTAATTTCGCAATAATAAAGCTTATAAAGGTCGACAACTTTCTCCATGTTAAACTTTCTTATTTACGGCCCAAACTTTTTGATATTTGTTTTGCGGCTTCCCTGCCGTAACCGGAACCGATGAACGTACTTATTTCGGTGGTATGAGTAGGATGCAAATGTCGGTAGCCATATGCAATATTTCAAAGTTCTTCATTAGTTATCGTCCCATCTTCGAGAAATTTGTAACTGGGGTTCCAAAGGTTAACGGAATCCTACTTCGCTGCTGCACAGCGCGGATATTTTATCTAATCAAATAATTTTTTTAAAAAACGTTTGCCTTCAATTGCAATTATAATATAAACAAGAGTAACCATTTGCAAATAGTGTGTTTGTTTTTATTACATTATTTCAATCATTAACTTACAGATTTGATGAAATGATAAAAAATATAAGAATATGCCACCCGCGGCGTAGCATAAGCGCAGACTTGCTCATAAATAGTGCAAAGAAAAAGCGGGGGAGAAATATATATATATA
>MUZC01000147.1:390927-416436 GCA_002072015.1 Radix auricularia
TATACTCACACACAAAAACAAATATATATATATATATATATATATATATATATATATATATATATATACACACACACACACATATATATATACATATTCCTTTCTTAAAATAAAACTTACAAGTAAGCTATTTTATTATATTTACAAATGAAAAGTTATCACAATAATTTCTGATGCGCGGTGTTTTTGGTTTACATTTCTAATTTACTATCAATTTCATTCTTCGTAATGCAAAAGCGCATGTGTCAATGCCACCTAGTCTCATATCTGAAGAATTATTGACATCTCCGCCTCAGAGCAAACAAAGGAAATCAAGACAAGCAGGTCAGTAGGTCTTCTTTTCAAATAACTACCTCCATAGTTATTTTTCAAAATGAGATTTGTAAACTTACGAAAATTTCCGATTGAGAAACTAATAAACAGAGTTCTCATAAAACATACGTAAATCACGTCGTGGCCTTAACCCGCAACCCCCAAAGAAATTAGATCGTAAATTTTCACGTAACTTTCCCTTCAATATAGTCTAACTAAAATAAAGGATAGGTAATAAACATACTTATTTGATGATTAAATCGAAACTTTATTTTTTCCTAGCTGTGTGTTTGAGACCTCATCCCAATGGGATCCAGTACATGCTAACAGGAAGTTTAGATACCGGCAGTAGAGCAATTCCCTTGACACAAAACTTTCATCAGGTGAGGGTTAATCTCTATAATACAGTATATCAAAGAATTCGGAACTATTTACCTTTATTTATCCGCGTGTGTGGCCTTCATTTTAATATAAGAACATAATAATAGACAAGGCGACAAGGTAGTGCATAAAATACAAATCCTAGGTAGTCCTAGCTTTCACTTTCAAAATACGATTGAGGCGGTTTTTTAAAATAGGTTTTATTGTTTTTTGTTTTTTTTTCTTTTTTTCTTTTTTTGTTGTTGACTCTAGTTTTAGTCTTTAAATTTTAATTTTTTAGATAAAATTGTTTACCATTATTTGGGCTAATCCTCTAATAACAAGTCAAAACATTTGCTAGCGCTACTTTAAACTCTGAATCTGATGAGGCATTTACTGAATCCGTCCAATCTTACATGCTTCTTTAAAAGCGATGCCGATGCCTTTCAATATGACTTCTCCTCCGCCCATCCGCCCCTTCGAGTGCACTTCTTACAGCATTAAGGACGTGCATCTAAAGTTACTCATTCTACATACCCTACCCTTAAATAATAATAAAAGAAGCTTTCTCTGTCAATAGCCTCTCAAAATAATTTATTTATTTATTTATTTATTTTTTTCGNTTGGGGTTGGGGGGGCTGTTATTTATTGCCTTATATTAACAACACTTATAAATATGTAGACAGGGGCTGTAACGCATGTAAACAATAAAATAACGGCACCCTTGAAATGAAAGCCAGAATGTATATACAAGTCCTGTATATCAATTTTGTTTTGAGCACCCTCCTCATTGGCACAACGCTGCAGTTAAGCCACGTTAACCTGTCTTAACCTAGTTTCGTCCGTAACCATAAAAAATGTCTGATTATTGCAGGTTTGTCCCGACAACTCCAGAAAGTTCAGAACCATCGACGGGTCGTGTAATAACATCAGAAACTTTGGGGCGTCCTTCAAGCCTGTCAAGAGGCTACTGCCCCCAGAATATGATGACGGTAGTTCTATTTTATTTAAGGATGTTTAAATAAAATTAATAAATCTCTTCTATATTTATTGATATGTTTGCCGATACGATTTAAAGCAAATGTCAATGATAGTATCATAGTAAAAATGTATACAAATTAACCACAATCTTTCGCTGATAATTGTTTTTCTAATAAAATTAATGATCTTAATAGTTAAATTAATGTTTTACAATGTTTCCACCTCTCCTATGGAATTTCTTTTCTTTAGCGGAGCAACTTTATGATATTCGGGGGCTTGTAATTGCATACACAATGTTCAACTCAAAATCAAAACACAAGATTAAAATAAAATAAAGAACACACCGGTATGCATTCTCCTACATCTCCCGAATACATAGATATGAAACTATTAAGATCTCTTAAATGCATCACTTTCAATGAACTGCTTATTATATTATTGGTTAACATACCCTACTAAAGTAAATATTTTAACTTTTTAAAAATTAAATACATCTAATATCTATGTTATTATCTTAATACTTCATTTTTTTTCTATTGTCCTCAAATTTTTTTTATTTTTTTTATTTATATACAAGTCTGAGTTTTATTTCCACTCTAATAAACAAGATTCTTTCACCACAGAAATACATCAAAAAATGGCTCCAAGTTAGCGAATGTGTAGAAATAGTATTTGCACATTCGTAGTATTAAAACAATCAAATCATTCAACATTGCACCTTAAGACACATTTAAAAAAATATTTATAAAATTAATGAAACAACATTTATTTTAATGTTTTGTTTTATGTAGATTCTACTGTAATTAATGTAGTTCTTATAGTATGAATGATAATGCATTATTTATATGTGTGTTATTTCCTTCATGTAAAGCGCTGTGAGCCCAGTTCCTTTCTGGGATACAGCGCTATATAAATTATCAATTTATTATTATTAAGTAGCTATACTTCAGTGGAGTAGTAAGGGTTATTCCTCGAAAGCCTCTCCTTAAAACTAAAAGGAAGCGTCACATCGGAAGGACCGTCATCTCCGCTAGCTTCCTTATTTTTTTCAACAATAGGCGTTTTTATTTCCTGATAGGTTTTGGTTTACCCAGAACTAAAGCCAGTGACGGCACTCCTTTGCCTGATGCATTTACTTTGAGCCGCGCTATCCGACCTGCTGCCACCGACGCGACCAGGAGACCCATCATCGTCATGCAGTGGGGTCAGTGGATTGACCATGACATCAATCTCATTCCCACAGCTTCAGGTAGGTGCAAAGAGTTAAAACAAAGAAGTTGTCTTGTGATTGATAGACCCTTAACTCCACGTTTTATTTAAATATTCACGGAGTGATTCAATTCAATTCGCTTGTAATAATAATTAGTTTGTTTCTTAAAATAATTGCAACTGTAACCAGAACACTTTCAATTATTAAAATAATTTAAATTTTAACCCTTTGAGGAGTTTTAAAAAGGTAACTAAAAGTAAACGCCTTATAAATACTTTAAATTCTCTCCAATAAGGAGCCAATGGACCAATCGTCTGCTGTGGTCCGAACAACACAGACCTACCAGCTAACAAAGATCCGTAAGTCATGTGTTTTCAGGAGTAAATGCCATTTATAAAAATTAACGCCTTTAAATTTAAATGTCTTTGAACATATTAAAGTTTTCCGCTAATAACGAAATGCCATATCATTTTTTTAGCTCATTCGTCGACTAAACTTCGTACCCCACAAAGGTCAAGTTATCTAAGGATATATAACTCAAGTTATGTATCCTTATATAATAAACTTCAATTTTCTGTGCGGTCATCAATAACGATTGTTACCTCAAACTCCTCAAGACTTTCACAGCCAATAAGAACAAAAATTTTATATCATATTAAACAAATTACGTGGACCTTTAAAGCGAATTAGTTTTTGTACAGTATTTTTTAAAGTCTTTATTTTTTGCACAGCTCTCTCAAAAATATTTTATTGTCAAACTTCTGTACGCACCTTTTCGCGTACGCATTTTAAATTAAAATCTGTTGCTTTTTTACGGGTAGATCTACTTTATTTATTTTATTGATCATAAAAAAAAGTTCATTACATTTGTCACTCGAAGCAAAGGGTGTATGTTTATTAACGTGTAAAAGAAGTTGTAAATTTTGTAAAAAAAATTTTGTATACATGCTGTGTAAATTAATGGATCTCAATCAAAGAAATTATATACAAATTTTACAGCCAATATTAAAATACTATAAGGCACTGAAATCTTAATGATCATTTCTTCGCGGCAGGGGGGGGGGGAATGCATTTTTTTCTTAAGCGTTTAACTTTTTTATTCCGCATTCGATTTTTAATGATCTCGACAAATAATGACAATATATTGTGGAGATAAAAAATGAAAAGGTGTTTTCAACTTTACATCTTGCACTCAATGGACGCTGTGGCCTAATATAAGAATTTTTTGCTCAAATTAGCTTTTTAAAAATAATTGTATGATTTAGCTACTGTGCATATATGAAGTAATATTAACCAAAATTTGTATACAAAACTTGATAGCACATATTAAAAGAGTAAAGAGCACTTAACTTATCATTTCCATCTTTATATACATAAATATATATACATAAATATATATGTATATATATATCTATCTAAATATGTATATATATAATTTGCGATGTATGTTTTGTCTGTCACGTGTGTTTGTTTGTCCGGGACGCTACTATTTTTAGAAAGCAATCAGGCCTATAAATTAGTAAAGAGAAAACAAATAAACAGTGTGGGACGCTACAAAGAGCCTTCCTCAACGAACAAACAATATACAAACATTAAAAATAAAAAGAAATGAAAAAAAAAATAGCGTTGGTGTAAAACAAAGAGTCAATGAAATCAACGTAGCATGCGAGTAATGTGAGCTTTCATAGGAAAGAAGAAAGTGGGGGTTGAAAAGCGTAAGGTGGTCTGCGCAAACTCAATATTCATCCCACGTGATGCAAGAGTCCCATACTCTTGGATTAGTCTATTCTCGAAACTGACCCACCTGTGTGTGTTTGTGCAAGAGACCATTGCAGTGACCGCCAGTTCATCGACGCCCATATGGTCGCGTCAATTGAAGTGTCTGGAGACAGGACAGTGTTTATCTTGTTTCATAGCACAAACGTGTTCTACGATGCGACAAGAGAGAAACCTCCACGTCTCATCTTTGTATTTTAAAGAGCAGCGCTTACACACGATTGTGTAGTTCAAATTCCTGCTAGAGAAAATAAAGCCATCCCTAATTTTAAATATTCCCGTATTGAAGACAATCTGGTTCGTCTTAGTAACAAAAGGACATGTCTTACACCGACAGCGGCGCATGGTAAGGTCAATGGTTGCTTGGGGTGAGAAGGCGGCTACGAGCCAAAAGGTCACAAAGGTTTTTCCCCTCATTAATACAATGAGAGGTGGGGCGGAAAATATGTTGATAGTCTCAGGGTCCTCAAAAGGATGGTTGTTTTTCAAAAATATTTCTTGGGCTTTATACTAACTGATATATCTGCCTTTTCAGGTCAGTATTAGGGATCCAATTTCGTGAACCATCAATTATAACCCCAATAAATAATGGGATCCCGTTCTTGGTCAAATCCGTTTTCCTCCACATGATTTCAATTTTCTTTGGATTACATACCCCATTATAATCCAGTTGTTTAATGGGATCCCATTCGTAGATAAAATCCCTTTCACCACTTTAAATTAATATACTTTAATGGGATCACATAGCGCAGTATAATCCCATTGTATAAAGTGATCCCTTGCCCTCATATGATTCCATACTTCATAAAGATTTCAAGGCAAATTATGATCCTGTTTTTGTAACATAAAAGCTTAGGAATCATTGAAGTCAAATTATCCTTGCGAATCCTATTTACTATAGTCCATTTGGAAAATAGTTTCCAACTGCGTGTATATATTCCAATAAAATCCCTGTATGATTACCGGTACTATCCACTGTTGATCTACTTTCTTGGCGCCATTTTGTCTAGTGGGAGATATTATTCAGTATGGTAGTAATTATTATAGCCATTATACTAAACTAAGAAAATACTAAAATATCAAACATATTTTTCAACTGAAAATGCAAACTACTCTATAAGTTTCAAAATTGTAATAAAGACCAAAAAGGTAGTGGAGTTATTTTAAAAATCTTATTATATTTAAACTTTTGATAATAAACACACAAACTTATTATGTTTCTGAAAAACGTTAATGTGTATATGAGAACAAATAATTTAATGTGTACATTAGAAATAATTAAATGAAAGTATTGTTAAATATTTTTACTCTCAAATATTCGAAAGCTTATTCCATACATATACACTACTTAATAATTCTCGATGGACTTTAAATCTTACTTTGATGGGATCACTCTGCTATAAAGTATCCCGTTGCATGAAGAGATCCCATTTTTTTAGAATTCCTTTACCAAATTTGATGCCATATTTTTTGCGATGACATTCTCAACAAGGATGACATTGCGCAATGGTATCCTGATGATAAATTAAATCCCTTTACCCAATAAAAAAATATTTTACTTTAATAGAATCCTCTTGCTCAGGCGATATATTAAAATTCAAAAATGTGTTTGTTATTCCCATAGCAACTGTTTCCCGATCAGGTTGCCTGCAGGTGAAAAGGAAATTTTGGGCACGTGCATGCAGTTTGTTAGATCCAACGCCGCTGTAGATGCTAATGGCTGTCAGCTGAGTAAGTTGTGGCCAGTAAAACGGAAAATATAGGTGTCGGGAAGGGGTGAATTATTGAAGGGTTGAGGCCGATATAAACACAATTTTAATATTTTCCTTCCATCAGTATACAGCACACAAAATAATGATTAAATTTAGATAAATACAAAATTTGACAAAATGCGACGTAGATGGGTGAGGAGTTTAATTTTCTATTAAATTCTTAACCTTTTTTTAAAAAAGAAGTATTTCTATATGCATTATTAAAAGTAGAAATACAACATGATGTAATTCTAGTAAGAGTCAATTGTGTACATGGTTCTATATCCTAAAGTAGATGATTTGATAATGAATGATAATGTTTGGATGTCATGTGATCAACATCACTAACTTCTTTGTTTTAGTACCACGCCAACAGATCAATGCCGTTACATCTTTCATAGACGCTTCAACCGTGTACGGATCAACGGATGAAGTAGCAGCCAGTGTTAGAGAAGCGGGAGGTAATCAAAGTTAAATAATCATATTACATCATCCCTCATCCATTAAATATTCGAAAATAAACATTTTCTAATATAGGTGTATTGATAGGCTAAGGTCGCTGTTGAAGTTTTATTTTACACACTATTATTATTATTATTATTATTATTACAATATTTTTAAAAATTATTTCATATTCAATCTTTAAAGTCAAATGTATTACATTTATTTACAAAATATTTGTGTCCAATCATATGCTTGTTCACACGACAGTGACATCTTCCCCAATTGCAAGTGTGATAGGGTTCATTGGCGTATTATAGACATTTGTTAATTAAATCCAACGTCGCATTTGAAAACTCTCACGCCGAGAGCATCTGCGTTGCCGTAACATTTGACCTCAAGCAATTTCATCGTTACATCGTTCCAAAGCTCATTGGCAAGAGAAGACCTCATATCGCGGATCAGACTTTCAATGGTACAGCGAGTAACCAGTAACATAAAACGGTTTTCCCTTAAGAAGAGTTTCGTTTAATAGAGTAACATGCGCATTCCATTCAAGGCGTATTTCGGTTTACTTCGTGTACCTTTTGCCTTATGCATCAGACATTCCACTGTAATACTACCAGGGGTTATTCAGGATGGCCCTTCCAACCCATACGGTCCTGTCGCCGATTGACCACTTGAGCTTGGCCCGTCGTTCATCACCATGACCCTTAGAGGATAAGTTAATGACCTACACGAAGTACCATCATCCGCCGACCAGGGGTTTAGAGGGTACATTCTAATGGCTAGGCTAAATCGAAGAGTGTGGAACAATGTGCAGTTCACTCATGTCACGAAAATCATTGGTTATTGGAACAAAAGTAAACGTCATCGTCCCTTGAGGGTGGACTGATTCCATATACACAGCAATTAATTTTATTAGCCAATGAAATAGACACGTGTAGCATCTTTTACATTTACCAATATTTTAAAATCAACATTTTATATATTTTAATTTTACACTCTCCATTTCAAATTTGTAAACTAATGATGAGCATGATTTAAAAATTTAACATCTAAATCCAATAACGTTTTTAAGATTCCTATTAGCAACACTTATTTACTATGTATCTTTTTCCTTCAGGTTTCCTTCTCAAAACCAAAAATGGGAAATTTTTGCCTGAAGATGTAAAGGGTTCCTGTATTCGCAGACCAGGAACAAAAGACTATTGCTTCCTAGCAGGTCAGTTTTAGACACGAAAATAATAAGCCTTTGATATTTCATAACTTAATAAAATATGCATTTCTCAATAAAAAGTGCAGCGTTTATTTTAAATAAAATATAATTTTAAAAATCTACATGAAATTTGATAAAAATTATAAATCATTTATTAAGACTGAATAATTATTTTGAAATCTCTAAAAAAAATTAATTGAATCTTTTTTAAAAAAAAAACATTACGATTTTAGTAGGGATGCCAAATAGAACGATTAATTTCTCTACTAATCGTTAAATTGTATTGATTTCATATCAATATAAAATGGTCTTAATCGATTTAAATTCGAATAAAATTTAAGATAATATTTATAGTAATATTTTCAATTTATTAAAATATAATAAATAAACAATATGTTACCGGAGATCACAGGATCTGTATCGCTGAAGAACATAGTGGAACAGTCGAAAGCAGCTTTAAAAAGTTAAAAATATATTTTTTCTAATTATGAGAAAGGGAAAGTAACTCAATAAAACATAAAAATATCAATTACCTGTTTTTGTTACTTCCCTTGATATGTTAGGCTTTAATTTTTTTTAAAACGATTAATTCATGAAATTATTCGTTAATTTTCAAAAGTTACGATTAAATTTAAATTAATTATTACGAGCCCAAATTTTTAGATTTTAAAAGGAAACTACTAAAGTTTACCTTCTAAATTAAGCTAATTGGTGATTTATAATGATAATATTAATATTCGAAGGCAAATCAACTTACCTAAGGAACGACTGTCGATTTGCTTTAATGTATACAAAATAAATGTTTAATCTGTATGACTGAGTCTAAGACTGATGTCAAAATAGAATAATTAAAAGTCAAAATAAAAACTTTTTCTATAAAAATTAATTTGCTTAAACCAACAGGTGACTTCCGCGTCAACCAGCATCCTTATCTCCAATCGCTTCACACCATTTTTTTCCGCGAACACAACAGAATCGCCAGAAAACTCAGGCTTCTTAGGCGACGAGATTCAAATGAAGAAATCTTCCAGCTGACCAGAAAAATTATTTCCGGTGAGTTGTAAATATATCTTTTAATTAATTTACAGCCCTAAGTTTCAAGCAAGAAGCTTATGAATTCAAAGCGAAGCAAAGTTATAAAACTCGCAAAATGCCTGCCAAAAATTATTCTTAAGTTTCGTGCGTTTAACTTAGAAACAAAAAATGTACCTTAGTTATCCACTACGATGTATTTATAACACACGGCAGTAATTTAAGCATTAATGTGTCGTGTGAATTGATTGGTTAGCAAAATATTTGACATTTTCTGTTTTATATACAAAAACTTAAATTTTTATTCAAAACATAAATGTTTGTATTAATTTTTCAGCTTTGCCATAAAAAGCAGATTAGATTTGTACCACATAGCATGCTACTATTAATTTATTGTTAACTTCTCTACAACCATATTTTTGTCTTGCAGTTTTTATTAAATACATTAACTCAAAAATGTTGTCTCATATTTCTATGTTGACTACACTGCCATCATTATACTGCTTGTACCCCACTTCAATGACCTATTTCTTCCTGTCTTTGTCTTATACTAACCAGCTCTGCAACAGGTGGTCACCTACAACGAATGGTTGCCTGTCATCATGGGGTGGACCGCCGAAGTCTATGGGCTTGTCGCCAAGACCGGACGGACCAAATACGAAACAATACACGATCCTAGAAGTTTTGTGGAGTTTTCGTCGGGGGCGATTGGGTTCGGTCATTTCCAGATTCCCAGCCTTTTTCAAATCGGAGACAGGTAAGCGTATGTTTATATTACCTACAGATCTTGTGTGTGATAAGTCAAGTTTTTCCAGCCAGCTTGGTCAATATGTGCTTCGGGATGTGTTCAAATCAAAATCATTCATTGAGTATATTGAGTGTATGAGAAACATAGAAAAATCTGATTAACTATTAATAATGTTAAAAATTAACTCAAGGATGAAACGTTTAGAAATAAAATGTTTATGTCGATATTTTATATTAGGGTCCATGTTCATAGCATGGCATAACACATCAACTGACAATAATTCAAATAGTTACGTTCAGACGGGCGACAGCATTTGTAGGTTAATGTAATGAGCAGAAACCATGTGATACACGGAAAAGTTATGTGAGTTCACTCTAAAAAATTTGATCTGTATTTAATCAAAGATATAGCTAAAAACGTTCAAAAAACATGTACATTATTTTTGTCAGACCTGGCTTTGTGTTGGACAGCTTGGATGACGTTGTATCCGGTATGGTCGGTGTTGGCAGGGCTTGGAGAGTAAATGCAAATAACGTTGACAGCACTGTGGGTAAGGAATTTAGTAGATGTGAACCGGATTTCGGCTCCGGCTCCTACAAATCCGTAATCCGGTCATTTTTACAAATCTGGCTCTGGCTTTGGCTCCGGAAGAGTTTCACTTCTTAAAGCTGGCCAAATCCGGCTGGCCGGCAGAGCCATAAACTGTATATATTTATAATAGCTCCGGATCCGGCAAATCTGGTTTTCGGCTATTTTTACTATTGCTTCTTGCGGCTCCCTTTTCGGGTGGATTTCAATTTATAAATCCTGCCAAATCTGGTTTAGGCCGGATCTCAAAATCCAGAATCCTGTACACCCATAGAATAAAAGTTTAAAGTGATGTAGTCGGAGAATGTGAATTTACTTTTAATTAACCAAATGTGATTAAATGCCATTAAAAAGACATGCCATAAATAAATTGATATAAAAATGTATTTTATTTTTAAATTTTTAAATATGTCACTCTCTCTGCTTCTCTGTGCGTTTCTCTCTCTTACTCGTCATATCACTCTCTCTTTCTCTCTCTCTCTCTCTCTCTCTCTCTCTCTCTTTTGTTTGTTTGTTGTTTTTTTTTACTAACACACACATTTTTACATTTTTAGACATTTTCGTATAGATAAAAAAACTTTTAGAAATTTTAATGTAAAGTATAAAGTAGTAGTCAGAGATAATTTTATATAGCGATTTATCATTTAATTATTTGCTGCGCTGAGAACAACTGATATTAGTGTCTCCAGTTTTTAAACTGCCATTGCAGTTTACATTTGCTGTTGTTTTGTTTTTATTTATTAATTAAAAGAACATTTGATTATTTTTAGATTGCTGGAATTAAACAGTGAATACAAATCAATTTTTCCCCAAAATTTACTTACCTTTCATTAAAAGTGAATGATGTCACGAAGCACTTGTTTGAGCAAGCCGACTCCGCTAAGAGAGGCATTGATGTGGCGTCATTTAACATTCAACGTGGACGTGACCACGGCATTGCTTCCTTCAACAAGTACCGGACATGGTGTGGACTACATCGCGCGCAAGGTTTCAACGACGTCAATGTCCTTGGGCCAAATGGAGCAGATTTAGCTAAATTATACCAGTAGGAACACATAAAAACATATCAGTGTATAAAATGTAAAATTTTGAAAGTTGTGTAATAGAAAAATCGTTCAGGTCAGCCAAAAATAAGCAATGTACAAGTATTAAATGTTTTAAGTAATGTTAAATCTCTTCTTTTTTGTGTTGACCGATTTTTAAGCAGTTATTAAACTTCTAATAATTTCTTGTATTGAGATCAACGTACCGTGACGTAAGTTTCTTTTTACCTGTCTGTTACAGGTCTGTAGACGACATTGACCTATTTACAGGCATGGTCTCCGAGCCTGTCCGCCCGGGTACTCTAATGGGCATAACCTTGGAGTGCTTCCTGCGCACACTGTTCGGATTTCTAAGAGTTGGTGACAAATTCTTCTTTGACACCATTGACCAATCTGTGGGGTTCACAGACAGTGAGTTCGACTTTCATATGGAAATGATTAAGCTAACTTGAAATCAGGAAGTCACTTACTTAATTCTCGGATTGATCGTTTTCACATTAAAACCCCTATAAAATTCAGTATAGATATTAAAAAACATGATTTTTAGAATCTGTTTGGAGGGAATGTAACCTTTGAACTTTTCAATTGACATTTAAGTTTGAAATTTTTATCAAAAAAATCCTTTATTGTTGAGCATATATGTTTGATAACACTTACATAATTAACCGTTGCTTTGTTCCTTATCTTTTTTTTTTAAATCAAGAGCAACTGCAGTCTCTAAGAAACGTAACTCTAGCTAAAATCATCTGCGACAACACAGACATCCAAGCCCTTCCAAAGGACGTGTTTAGTTTCTCATCAGCGTAAGTGGCCTTTGATTCTAACGTGTCATGGCTAGGCTTGTCAACTGGTACCCGGGAAACCGGGCCCCTGTTGCCTTGCGATTACTCGGGTAGTAAAATTTCGCCCGGGTAGCCGTAAAATTTTACTGCAATGCTTGTAAAAACGGTGGCCGAACTAAGGCTCTTCTTTGTTCACAATTTTGCTCGTAAATAATTTATCAAATTAAAGATTTTCGTTAATATATTCACTGTTAAATACATTTTACATGAAAACGCTTTACAATGAATAACTGTCGACGTGAAACAAAACAAGGTCCCAAATAACTACAATGTATTTTGATTCAATAGTTTTTCTTAATTCATTTTTTTTAAAAGTCTTTTGAAACAAAAAGCTATTTTTTTTCTTTGAATTGTTCAAGTTAGGAAATAGAAACGTAAGTTCAACAATTAGAAAGACTAGTAAATGACATAAACCATCTTCGAATTAGCTTTGAAATGCGAAGCACAACTTTGAACTACTGGTTGAAACAGGCGAGAGATGTTTATGTAATCTCCCTCCCCAATCACTCCATTCTCCACATCTCTTCCCACCATACTAACATACTTTTTAGTAAAAACAACCCGTAAAAAGAAAGTGTTAGATTATAAATCTCTTTCATAAGAAACAGAACTCATAATCAGACATATGGAAGAAAGTCAGCAGTCCCGAGCCTGCGCTCTTCATGGGGCTGCCTTGAAAAGCCCCTCAGCTCTCTGGCCCCCTAAGGGGCGTAAAATCTGAGAAGCCCCCCCACCCCCGGACAGGTCGCTTCTAGAAGCGGCCACCTGGGCGTCAAGGACACTAGGTCGAAAATGCCTCCCACCAAGTTCACCTCACGAGGGAGGGGTGGAATTCTCCCTACTTCGATTCGCTTTAAATTTGGCGCCACCCCGGCAAAGCTTACGAGTCTCAATGGCTTTACCCACCGCAGTGTGGGGTATCATCACTGCCCTACCTAAGGTTTAACCCCACTGGAAGGTTTCCTCAGAGCTGGTGTCCAATGCATTCCTAGCGGTAGCTTTTGCTAATCCGTACTGGCGCTCCTGACTATAAACTGACACCACTCAGTGGCTTTGCTAGTTAATTGAAGGGGAAGAAACATAAATAAAAGTATTGATTATATTCAAATATTTACACACTAAACGTGACTGAACTCTATTAGTGTAAAAAGTGACGGGTGAGGGTGGAGGCATGTTCACCAAGCAATAACAATAAAAATATACCAAAAAAGCAGCATTTGTAGGCTACAATGCAGTTCACATAAACTAAATCTTGTCGTTAACGATTTAAATAATATGTATGATATATCCAAATAGTCCAAGGCAAGTGGGCCAGGCTTCGTGGTCGCTCCCCACTCTAGCATTGAAATCTCCTAGGAGATAGATTGCCTCGTCTTTGTGGATGCCGGCTATTGCCTGGTCTAACGCTCCAAAGAACTGGTCCTTCTCTTCCGGAGTTGAATAGAGTGTTGGGGCATACACACTAAGAATGTTTGCTGGGCCCGCAGTTGTTCTGAGTCTTAGAGTGAGGATCCTCTCCGTGCCTGATGACGGTGGTTCAATGGATGGTAGAAGAGTGTTTTTAACAGCGAAACCCACACCATGCTGTCTAGGTTCGTCTTTCGGTCTGCCTTGCCAGAAGAAGGTGTAATTGGCCTCTTTGAGTGAACCGTTGTCTGGGAGCCTGGTCTCCTGAAGGCATGCTATGTCAATCTTTAGCCTTTTAAGTTCTCTATCGATTATTCCTGTCTTCCGTGTGTCGTTTATGGACTGCAGATCATCAGTGATGCCGGGACACATAGTCCTCACGTTCCAGCTAGCGATTCGAAGAGCTGGGGTCTTCTTTTTCTTTTTTGTATTTCTTGGTGCAGGGCTTAGTGGCCCACTTGTTGAGTGGTACTCTAATCTCCACGCACCCAGTGGAGAAGGCAGGCCATGACGGGATAGCACCTATTTGACTGGGGGCTGCCCAGTTTGAGGCGGGCGGTAGCTGTCCAGTGAGACATTGGTAGTCTCTCCCACCGTCGGAAGCAGCCCCTGGCGCCTAGCTCTACGTCAATTGAGCTTTGGCTTATAACCGGTAACTGCTGCTTCCCGTGTTTTGTCGACACCTTGCGGCGACGCTGGAGTGTCCTCTCCAGAGGTGATGCAAGCCTGGGCGGGTATTATGGAGAATTAGCTGCTGCCCATACAGCATATCCCCCCTCTCCACGTCAATGGTGTAACCAAGGGAACGACTTGCGTCGATGCAGCTTGGCTGCCATTGGCGTCGCAGGAGCTGCCGGTATGTACATAAGTCTTATGTATAGACCGCCTGTAGGTGCTCCAATTCCTGATTTTCTTTCAGGGTTTACTCCCTTAGCCTTTCCCGCAAGGCAGGTATAGCCGCAAGGCAGCGGAGGATTTGTATTCGGAGTTTCCTTCTCCTAGATGAACTACCAGCCAAGGTTTTAACGAGCATCATCTACCCGTAGGGGTGCCAGAACCGGGGTTTGAACCCGTGACCGATTTTTATTTTTATTTTAGAATTGTTTTTGTACCGCAGCGCACTAACACTTTGACCACCGCGCCCCCANTTCGCTGTTAAAAACACTCTTCTACCATCCATTGAACCACCGTCATCAGGCACGGAGAGGATCCTCACTCTAAGACTCAGAACAACTGCGGGCCCAGCAAACATTCTTAGTGTGTATGCCCCAACACTCTATTCAACTCCGGAAGAGAAGGACCAGTTCTATGGAGCGTTAGACCAGGCAATAGCCGGCATCCACAAAGACGAGGCAATCTATCTCCTAGGAGATTTCAATGCTAGAGTGGGGAGCGACCACGAAGCCTGGCCCACCTGCCTTGGACTATTTGGAAGAGGAAAGTTAAATGAAAATGGACAAAGGCTTCTGGAATTGTGCTGCTCACGAGGCTTGTGTGTGACCAACACTTTCTTCAAGTGCAAGGATATACATCAAGTATCTTGGAGACACCCTCGATCCCACCAATGGCACCAGCTGGACCTCATTATCACCAGGCGTGCACAACTAGCTAGCGTCCTACTCACTCGCAGCTATCACAGTGCCGACTGTGACACGGATCATTCCCTTGTCGCCAGCAAAGTACGAATAATGAGGAAAAACTCGTACCACACAAAGAAAAAGGGAAGTCCACGCATCAATACCTCCTGCATGAAAGACCCTGCGATAGCGCAGCTGTTCAAAGACAAGGTGAAGGAAAGTCTCTCAAAGATGTCCCCATGCGTCACCATTGACTCCAAATGGACGCAACTGAGAGACACAATCTATACATCCGCAATACAAGCCTTTGGCAAAAAATCTCACAAAAACACGGACTGGTTTGATGAACATTGGGACGAGATGAAACCCGTCACTGAAGCAAAAAGGAAAGCTCTTATGGCTTACAAGGAAAAGCCTACACCTGACAATTTGCATGCTTTAAAAACAGCTAAGTCACTTGCCCAAAAGGTTGCACGTAAATGTGTCAATACCTACTGGCTTAAGCTCTGTTCCAGTATACAATCAGCTGCAGACATGGGCAATGCAAAAGTCATGTACGAAAACATCAAAAAGGCAACGGGCCCCTTGACGTCAAAAGCTGCTCCCCTAAAGTCCAAAAATGGAGAAATTATTCAAGACCAGGCAGCACAGCTAAAACGGTGGGTTGAGCATTATCTGGAATTGTATTCAACAGTTACCACAGTCTCCAGCACCGCTCTAGATGACATCCCAGATATGCCACTCATGGAAGAACTTGATGTCGTGCCCACACAGGAAGAGCTGAGCAAAGCAATTGACAGTCTAGCTTGTGGAAAAGCGCCTGGGAATGATGGAATACCACCAGAGGTTCTAAAGAGTGGCAAGACAGCTTTACTCCAACCATTGCACGAGATTCTGTCCCTCTGCTGGGAACAGGGCTACATCCCCCAAGACCTAAAGGATGCAAATATAGTGACACTATATAAAAACAAAGGTGATAGGAGTGATTGCAATAATTATCGCGGCATTTCACTCCTTAGTATTGTAGGAAAGACCTTTGCCCGCGTTATACTAAAACGTTTACAAAGCCTAGCATCCCGCGTCTATCCAGAATCTCAGTGTGGTTTCCGGTCCGGTCGGTCTACCATAGACATGGTGTTCTCCATACGACAGCTCCAGGAAAAATGCAGAGAGCAGCAGATGCCACTATACATTGCATTTGTGGACCTTACAAAAGCCTTCGACTTAGTCAGTCGCAACGGGCTATTCCAAATACTGGCAAAAATTGGATGTCCCCCTCACCTACTTGCCATCATCAGACAGTTCCATGAAAATATGCTTGGCACAGTACAGTTCGATGGAGCTAAGTCAGAGGCCTTCCCTGTCAGCAGCGGAGTTAAACAAGGTTGTGTACTCGCACCAACACTCTTCGCAATATTCTTCTCTGTACTTCTTCGATACGCATTCAAGGATAGCAGTGAGGGAATCTGGTTACATACCAGAGCTGATGGAGGACTTTTCAACACTGCCCGCCTCCGAGCCAAGACCAAAACGACGGATGTCCTAATTCGAGAGCTACTATTTGCGGATGATGCGGCACTAACAGCACATACAGAATCTGGTTTGCAACAACTCGTGTCAAGCTTCTCCAATGCCTGCAAAGAATTTGGTCTGCAAATCAGCTTGAAAAAGACAAACATCATGGCCCAAGACACTCGACCTCCTCCTACCATAAATATCGATAATGAAAACTTGGAGGTTGTGGACAGCTTCACCTACTTGGGATCCAAGGTCTCCAATACACTGTCCATTGAAGAAGAAATAAACAGCAGAATTGGCAAGGCAGCCGCAACAATGGCTAAACTAAATAAGCGGGTCTGGCAAAACACCAAGCTAACGGAGAAAACCAAACTGTGCGTCTATCGAGCCTGTGTCATCAGTACACTACTATATGGGAGCGAGACATGGACCACTTATACATCACAAGAGCGTAAGCTTAACAGCTTCCATTTGAGATGCTTGCGCCGCATCCTTGGTATTAAATGGCAAGAAAAAGTGCCTAATAGTGAGGTACTAACGCGTGCCAATACCCAAAGCATGTTCTCAATTCTTAGTGAAAGACGCCTGAGGTGGCTAGGACATGTCAAAAGAATGAGCCCCGGCCGCATCCCGAAGGACCTCCTATATGGTGAACTTGCTTCAGGAAAGAGGAAAACAGGTCGCCCACGCTTGCGATTTAAAGATGTCTGTCAAAGGGACATGAAAGCAGCCAAAATACATACAAGTGACTGGGAGTGTAAGGCAGAAGACCGATCTACGTGGCGCACAGTTGTCAAAGAGGGCGTCATAGTAGCCGAGGAGCGAAGAATGGAGGAGGCTGCAGACAGAAGAGCTAGGAGAAAGGCCAAAACATTTGGAAGCACAGAACTCGTGTGTAAAAACTGTGGCAAAGACTGTCACTCAAGGATAGGACTGCACAGTCACTCGAGGAAATGCAACCCAACCCAACGGTGATGCACCATCGTCTCGCGAGACGGAAGGATGCCGGATATGATATACGAAACACAATAGGAACAATAAAATCAATTAAAGTGTTTTCCGAGAGAGTAATCAGCGAAGAAAAATGAAAAAATTCGTTTGCTATGTGAAACTACATGGACACATAAATATAAAAGCTGGAGTATTTTTTGCTAAAAATGTTACAGAAAATGTATTTTACAACAATAAGTCATGTAATCAGCTTCAATTGTAGATATAATTCTTTTTTAAAAAAATGTTTTATCTGTGTAAACTGTCTTCATTGTATTAAACTTGCAGGGAATTTAGTTTTATTGGAAAAAAATATGACATTTTCTCAAATGTCCCACACCCCCTGCCTATGTCTATGGTTGTGGACATTTTGTTTGAATGTTACGTTTACCTAGTTTATGTTTATGAGTATAACGAATGCATCAGGAAAGAAATTTGTAGGGCATTGAAATTCACTATAGTATGTTAGGGGAAAGCATGACTTTGGCCAGTGTGTGAAATGAGTTGCTTGGATGGTGGCTAGGTTGCATTGTATAGCGGTCAACAAGGCGAAAGTAATGCGCCATTTTGAACGGGTGGGTACACGGTAAGCTCCTTCAACAATATTGAGAGCTTTATCTGCAACATTTTGCACTTAATCAAAAACAAATTTTTTTTTAATTATCTTTTTTTTTCTTTTTACTTCTCCTTTTAGTGTTAACCCGCTGATCAGCTGTGACCAACACGAAGACCTGGATCTCCCCTTGTTTGTCTAAGTCAACAAATCCAATACCAATCTCTCGTGACCTTAATTTGTGGAGCATTGACTTGAACATCCTCAACTATTTCGATTTTCTAATAATACCAACAGGAATTCATCTATCTGCGATAACCTGCATTTAGTATGTACCAATAAAGAAGTTTTCTGTAATATAATTCTATGAAATCTATACAACAAAAAAAAGGGGGGGGGGTGGTAAATAAATAATAATTGAATCTAGGTTTCACCTATGCCAATTTTCGTTAATTTTTTTCAATGGATAAGATTATTATTTTTAAAGAAATGTGTGTATTTTTTAAAACAATGATAAAAAAATCAAATAAGGATGTGTTAGACTTTGTTCTGTAGTAATTATATGCTATTTCCAAATAGACATTTTCTCTAATAATATATTTCCAATTTTCGTGTACACATTTTAAATATGTTAACCAGAGTTTGAAATGTAGTTTCCATAACCCCCATGTACTAAAATATATTCTTTTATTATTGTTTGTCTGGTTACAAAGAGAATGAAGGATAATGAAATTTTTTAAAACATATTTTTAAATTGCATGCATTAATTAAATTTATGCAAATAAACGGACTTATTTTAACATAGTAGTTACTATGTCTCATTATTGATTGAAAGTAAAAAAAAAAAAACAACAACTAGTAAAACTTTGACCTTCAGAAGGAAATAAATTTTAAATTGAACCAAACTTATAATTTTCTATACATTCTGTAACAATAATAAATTGCACTGTTAAAATTATTTTTTTAGGCTATGATTACAAAATAACCATAGAATACTCTGTAACTGTTTTATTTCTTAAATTAAAACTATGTGGCATGAATAATGACGATGTAGGGAAAACTGAGTGACAGCACTGAGAATTCCTGAATTCCATATTTTTTTAAAAAAGTATGTGATTTTATTTTTCTGTATATTTAAAAAGAGTAGAATATATTTACTTTAAAAAACAGATTATATAAAAAAAAATACAGACAAATTATAGGGATGAACCAGTTAGGTGATAGTTATTATGTTAGTAACAAGTTTATTAGAGTCGATTTATTATTATAAAAATGTTTCCTGCTTGATCGTTTGATAATCAGGTGACATGCACCATGGAATTTTCAAATTTTCAAAACAATTATTTATTACATTATTTGATCTTTTTGTCTGACAGAGCCATAAACACCACATATTTTCCAATGTAATTTTGTGAGAGCCATGTGTTATGCTTAAAACTAAAAATTCAAGTATATTTAAATGATTGCATTTTCTGTAATTTAAAACTAAAATTACAATAAGTATGTCTCTCAATTATTTTTTTAGTAAAACTGCTACCCTATGCTGTTGCTTATCAATAAATATTATTTTCTTACCATTTATGCGACTTATTGTACTGCATGTCTTTGCTTATAATTTTGTAGTCTGGTTGATACGTGTTGAGATTAATCTTTCTGCAGAGGAAAAGACTTTGATCCGCTAAACGTGATCCCTGGTTGGTCTTAATGAGAGACTGCTCTCAAGCATTCGTAGAGACCATAATTTAACAAGTTAAATCACAACTCGTAGTTCAAATAAAAGTAAAACCCAGTCTCTCTTCTCACGTAACGCTCCATCCTTTAGTACACCAAAACTCTAAATTCCCAGTAGCGCGTCAATTTAACAACAACGGTGCGGGATTGTGTCTGAAACAGAGCTGCGCACGGAGCGCACCAGAAACAGCCGGAGCTCTACAAAGAACAACCCATGCTCACTCACTTAAAAACATCCAGTGTGTCCAACAGTCGACAACTCCCAAATTACCAGCGGCCTTAGAAAGAATGTCGCTCGCACAGATGCTTTGGTGTGTCATAATCTAATTATTGACCTTCCAAGCCTAACCCACAAGGATATAACCGTAACATTAAGTCGTTATAATTGGTTAAAATTACATGTGACATTTTTACCATATGATAATGTAATAATAAAATGGTACAAATCCGAACACTTTTAACATAATATCAAAGGTACATAAAGAATGCATTAAATAGTCAATTAAGTAGCATATCTCATAAAACTAATTCACCATAATATACGTGATATATACGAGATGCGAATTATTATTTTTTAAAATCTTTTTTTCGTCTGCTAAAACCATTATAAATTATCATGATTCTTTTATTCAAATAAAGACCTCATCATAATTATTTTACTATTATGCTCCTAGTTAGATCTAAGTATCTCCATATTGTATGTATGGCATCTGTCCGTCTACGAAAGACAATAGATATATTTTTAATATTTGCAGCTCTTGGTGTGGCTGATGAGACCAATCCTTGAGTGGCAGTCTCTTCTGCATTTTACACACACGAATGTAGTCGGGCAGTGTTGCCTGGCTTTTCTCCTCGCTCTTTTTCCAACTGCTTCTTCCCTAGATTGCTCCTCTGCTCTTAGTGATCCTTCTTTCACAAGAGCCCGCCATGTGGTCCTATCCTCAGCAAGGTTTTCCTAGTTTTGTATATCAATGTTGGCTACTTTCATGTCTCTCCTGCGTATGTCCGTGTATCTGAGACATTGCCGACCAACCGACCTTTTCCCTGTTGCCAGCTCGCTGTATAACACATCTTTGGGTATGCGACCAGTTTGAATTCTCTTGACGTGTCCAAGCCAGTGGAGACGTCTTTGGCTTAATATGGCTGGAATGCTGCTTATGCTTGCTTGAGCCAGGAACTCTGTGTTGGGGATTTTTTCTTGCCATTTGATGTCAAGGATACGGCGCAGGCATCTGAGGTGGAAGCTATATAGCCTTCTTTTATTCCTAGTATTAGTGGTCCATGACTCGCATCCATAGAGGAGCGTGCTCAGTACGCAGGCCTGGTATACCTGCAGCTTTGTCCTTAATACTTAGTCGTGTAATAATTTAATGAATAAACCCCCCAAGGTGCTATATTCGTCGGGTTATTTACCATTGCCTGTTAAGCACGTCATCCAGTGTAATATCAGCCTCTTGAATCAGTCTGATTGTAAATGTTGTAAATGTATATTCTTTTTAGGGATAAAGCCCAGCGTCTAAATTGATTATTAATGGTCTTTGATGTCTATAACACATTAAAAATTTGTGATAGTCCACACGACTCCCAAACATTTCTTTTTAATTACTGAGTATCGAGTCTCACGAGACAATCGTTGCAATTCGTTAAAGTTTATGTTAAACTCTACTTTGCTTTTGTCCTTGTACATCTATTCGATATTCTACTCTTTTTAACCCAACGATTGTCGTTAAAAAATACCACAAAGCAATATTTAAAGACACCATGCACTAGCTTGTCAACGGGTACCCGTTGCCGGGCAATTACCCGGGTAGTAAAATTGCCCCGGGTACCCGTGAAAATATAACTGCAATGTCTATACCAACAGTGGTCGAATTGCGGCTCTTCTGTGTTCACATTTCTGCTTACAAAAAATTTATCAACTTAAATTTTTCCATTGGAAATACGTTTTATCATGAAAACGCTTAAAAAGAAATAATCGTCCGACGGAAATAAAACAAACTACATTGTAATTTGATGAACACTTTTCTCCTGAGACATGAAACAAAAATAAGTTTAAACAAGAAGGTTTTGGTTCTTTGAATAGTTCATGTAAGAAGTAAGGAAAATAGAAAATAACGCCGATAGCTAGGAAGGGCTAAATATAACATTGGCTTTGAAATACGCCGCACATCTTAGTTACCGATTGACACACACCAATGTTTTTATCTAATGCCCCCCCCCCACTTTTCACACATGTCTTAACTCCTATACCCACAATACGTATATAAAATATAATAAAATGGTTTGTTCTTGGGTATAAAAAATTAAATATTTCGATTGTTAAATGAGTTTCACAACTATAAAAAAAAACATGCTGGGAGGATGGGTTAACTCATTAAGACACAAAAAAGAACACCACACCGATAAATATAGGAAGAACTAGAAATGACCTTGACTTTGAATTACACTGAAACATCTTTATTACCGATCTAATCTCATCCCCCCACCCCCATTTTCCCACTGACAACGCATTTCTCCACAAACACTTTAAAAACAAAACACCTGCTAGTCTGTATTCTTTTTTTTTTAATTTCTTTTTTTTATTTTATTTAAAAAAATAATAATATTCCAATCGTTGAAATGATCTTTACTATAACAATAAAAATAAATGCTGGTGGAGGAGTCCACTAAGTAGGTAAAGGTCCCGGCAGGGCCGCCGTCAGGGGGTGAATCCACAAATTTATTCAGGGGCCCCAACGGCAGGGAGGCCCCATTAGACACACTTGTTTTTTTTTAAATTTAATGCTGATGATGTGTGTGTTCGGACGATTATTCAAATGACATGAAACACAATTTTTTTTAAATTTAGCTCACAATGACAATTGACAAAAAATCTCTCTGCACACAAGTGGTTAACTAAAGGTTTTCTTGGGAATTTCATGTATTACGTCACTGTTTTCTAAAAATAATATATTTCAGTCAACAAATGCGTCATATCTATGTCTTTCAGTGTCTCCTACTTATTTGAGAAGATTTAAATATTGGATTATTTTCATCACTTTTACGACCCTGAAAGCTGTGACTGACTTATTCTAAACCAAAGTTAATACTGAAGTATTGTTGATAGTTTTATAGTTATGTAATTTCTTAAATCTTTGCAGCAGCACTATTTTAATTTTTATTTCAGCTTTACTATTTTTTAATTATCATTATGATAATACATTTGCCTATTAAAGTAAGTTAAGTGTAAATTATGTAATATATATNTATATATATAAAGGATAAATTTAAATTAATCGATAACAGCCCTGATATGCGTATATGTAATATATAAAATGTATACTTAGCTAATAGCGACATAAAGGTTACTGAAGTTTATTGCTTCATGCATTGAATTTTTTAAAAATTACTTACATGTAATACATGTAAGTATTTATTTAACAATTTAATTCAACATATTTTTAATTAAAATCCTATACACATGTTGTTTTCTTTTTTCTTTTAAATTTGGCGTAAAACATATAATTTTTTCAACTTTTCAAAATGATTAATAACAAAAGACTTATTTTAAACAAGATTTATATTTTTGTTAAGAATTAAGTTATTTATAATTTTGTCGATTAGAATGTGATTGTCTTCTGAAACTTTGGTGCAATTATTGTTAAAAATTAAAATTAAAAGTCATTGATAAAAAAAAACGGGGGAAAAGTTTAAAAATATTGTTCATCATTTTTAAAAAGTAATATATATAGCATATGTAGGGTGGGGGACTTAAAAAATTCACCCGAAAAAATGATAACTCGAATTCTGTTCAAAATGAAATTGGTGATTTTAAAAAGCTTACAGCAAGCCCTTTCAAATGATATATGATTCAAGTTTTATGTCTTTTTTTTGGGTCAAAATAGCTACGATGTTATGTGGCAGCGTGCCCCACATTTTAGTTGAATAATGATATATTGATAATTGCATTCGTAATGTGAAATTATTAAGTAATGTACTAAGTATTATGTTGTGTTATGATCATGTACTTTTGAGCAGTCTTGGTAAACAGAGTATTGCCATTACGGTTTTAGAAACGTAATACTTAAATAACTCTTTTGGTGAGTGGTCAGTAACAGGTGTAATACGAGACGTCATTAACCAGATTCATTTTGTTGGCATCATTCCGTCTCACCTTTGGTCTGAGGTGCATTTCCTTGTGTTGCTGTGCAGTCCTAGCATTGAGTGATAGTCTTTACCACAGCTTTTGCACAAAAATTCTGTGATTCCCAATGTTTTGGCCTTTCTCCTATTTGTCTGTAGCCTCCTCCATCATTCGCTCCTCGGCTACTATGACGCTTTCCTTTACAACTGTGTGCCATGTAGATTAGCCTTTTGCTTTACACCCCCAGTCGCGTGTGCGTATTCTGGCTGCTTTCATGTCCCTTTGGCATAGTGGCATCTGATGATCTCGGCATTTTTCTGGAGCTTCCGTATGGACAACACCATGTCTATAGTTGACCGACCAGCGCTGAAACCTCACTGACATTCTGGATGATTTGGGAGGCTAAACTCTATAATTGCATTAGTACGACACGGGCAAAGGCCCGACTCTTACAATATGAAGGAGTGAGATGCAGTCATTTCTATCGCCCTTGTTGTTATAAAATCTCACTATATTTGCATGCGTTAGGTGCTGGGGAATGTAGCCCTGTTCCCAGCAGAGGTTCATAAGCTCGTGGCAAGTTTGTAGTAAAGCTGTCTTGCCACTCTTTAAAGCTTCTGGTGGTATGACTACATACCCAGGTTTTTTTCACAAGCTAGGTAGTCGATTGCTTTGCTAAGCTCTTCCTGTGTGGGCACGACATCAAGTTCTTCCCCACACGGCATAGTGGGTATGTCATCCAGAGTGGAGACTGTGGTAACTGTAAAATACAGTTCCAGATAATGCCCCACCCACCTTTTTAGGTGCGCTGTTTTGTCTTGTACACTTTTTTTCACTTTAGGGGCAACTTTGGAAGCTAATGTGCGGTTGTTGTTTTTTTAGCGCATTTTCGAGATGTCGAAATCGCTATTGCACCCGCTTTGTCCGTCCGTCCGTCCGTCCGTCTGTCATCACCTTTGATCACAGCATCCATAAGTCCTAGATACATGATGTATATATGTTTTTTGTATGCCCTGACCTGTCATTTGTGCATCAACACTCAGTTACTCGATCCGTTTAAAAACCCCGTTAAAACTACCAAAAAATATTTCGAATCGAGAGGTAACACTAGCGCAGGGAACGGCCGCCATTGCCGGAAGTCGAATGCGTAATTCACCAAGCATTGAAGAGTGGTGCGAATGGGTGCAAAAGAATTAGCTTTTTTTTTAGTTGACGTCATTAGAATATGTGTAAAAGTTTAGAGAGTTTTACGTCATCATTTGTGGTGACTTGTAGTTGGATTAAAGAGAAAATAATATTTTTTTTTT
>MUZC01000147.1:416622-433661 GCA_002072015.1 Radix auricularia
CCCCGGGGGGGGGGGGGGGGCTCACGTACCCACTATTCAGGGGCCCAAAAATTTTTAGCGGCAGCCCTGGTCCGGAAAATTTTGTTTATTTCAACAGTTATGAACTTGAAATCACCCGCCATCACATCAAAAGATTACTGCCCTTTATCTTTCTAAGACTTAATGGATGGATGGATGGATGGATGGATGGATGGATGGATGGATGCAAAGATGGATGGATGGATGGATAAATGGATAGATGGACAGATGGATGGATGGATGGATGGATGGATGGATGGATGGATGGATGGATGGATGGATGGATGGATGGATGGAAGGATGGAAGGATGGATGGATGGATGGATGGATGGATGGATGGATGGATGGATGGATGGATGGATGGATGGATGGATGGATGGATGGATGGATGGATGGATGGATAGATATTTTTTAAAATAAATTTTAATGAATGAAAACGTATTGTTATAGTACATTTAGTACTTCGTGTAACAAGTAATGATAAATGTCAATACGTTAAAAGCAGCGTCAATGGTGTCGCCTAAAATCATTGTCATGTCATCAACATTAATTCTGTCCTTGGTTTTAGAATTATGAGGAAAGGTGAACTGAATTCGGTCTTTTATCCAAATTTTATCAGTTTACGGATAAATGAATGAAAAGGTAGCTACTGTTAGAGAGAGATACGGGAGGTAATCAAGAATTAAAAATTCATGTTGGATTACTCTCCTGTCGAGGAAATCGGCACTTTACCGTCTACTTCAATTAAGTTGGTGAATTTAACCTTATGAATAAATTATAAGTTATACGAAAATCTTTTACACAATTGTTTAAGCAACCTGAAATATTCTAATATATAATGCTCCTACGCGCGTCTTTCAGTGTGTAGCCGCTATGCCCGGTAATTTGAATTTTTTTTTTTAAATTGAAAATGTAAACGTTAAATTATGATGATATTGGTTTTGAGATTAACCGATAGTGTGGTGTTGCGCGCCGTAAAGTGACGTCATGAAGCTCTTATTATATTTTTTGGTGAAAAGAGAACAATTTAAAAAAGCAATGATTTATTTGAAGATATTGATTATTACTTTTTATGTTGATAATCAGAGTGGGTGAATAAGCATTTTTGCGTGTGTGTTCCTGTGTGTGTGTATGTACGTCTATGTGTGTGTGTGCGTGTGAGTGTGTGTTTGTATTAGTTCTGAAATGACGACTTATTTAAAAGATTGCTAAAAGTGAAATTAAAGATTGAAAAGAAGTTGCCAGGTCTTTCTAAGAAGAAAATGGTTTATGTATAGTTAAAATTATGCACCGGATTAAGAAAACTTCCGTGAATTTTATGAACACAATTATCTGCAAATGCTTGAAAAAAAAGATCATGGGAAGTCATTGAATATGACTTAAAAGACTGTTAATGAGAGGATCAATCCCTAGTAATTATTTTTTAGAGATGGTTTTAATTGTATGTTTCATGTGAGAAGAAATGAGCCCTTTCGCATTAATTGGACAATTGCTCTCATGAATTGCCACAATGGATAATAAACAGTGAAAATTGCTTACAGTCACTTTTTTATTAAAAAATTGCATTATTTAGATCTATAGTTATAATATTCAATTGGGTAAGATTGAGGCTAATTTGCGCATAGATCTATTTATTTTAAAAGAAAATGGAAACTTTCTAAAATTTTAAAAGGTATTTTTAAATAATAGAATCCGCCAAATCTGGGTGGAACTAATTTTATATTAGTCACTGTTAAATATCTATAGAAATGTATGTGAAAAAAATAAATAAAGTACAGAGAAATTATAAAACTTATATTTTAATATTAGTTTGTATACATCTACAAATATAATCGGACGTAGGCAAATTTTATACGGGCTTATAACAACATCAAAATTACATACAATTAAATTTCTGCATAGAAAAATGCATACGGAACCGCATTTTAGGCATTTAAAAACTGATTCGTCATAAAAACAATTGCAAGTATTTGTTAGTGTGAATTCCTTTAACCTTAGGTGCGTACATACTACAAGTGAGTGTTTTGAATAGATTTCTCTATGAACTGACATCAAGGAAAGGTGCATTAAAAGTCAACGCTGAGGGATTTTAAATAAGAAAATGGAATGAGTATACTTTTTAAATACACTAGTGTAAGAGCGGAACTAATAAGCGGAACTGTTATTCGTCCTCAATAAAGGAAATTAATTAACTGTAAAGGAGTGGATGTTGTTGGTTTTACAGGTAGACAAATAATAAAGCTTTAAAAGAAAACATATGTGAAATATTTCTAGAATAATGCGATGTCATGGTACGTTCTTCGGTTAATAACTATTAGTTGTTTCTTGGTGCTTGTGTCTGTTTTGGTTAGTTTGGCTCCAGCTCTGTATCGTAGCTATTAAATATTAGTTTAAAATGTCCAGACAACTCGACACCTTTTGGCGCCGCCTGGGGTTAATGGATGAGGACTCGGATCTAGCATCTTCTATCCTTGAAACATGAGCCGTCAGTAAAGACGCTGTCATTATAAGCCTCTATTGTCAATATATAGCGTCGTGCTGCTGGCTAACTGGGCTTGTCTTTGTCACCGTCGTATTTAAGGCAATTCAATGCAGCCTTGTGGTCCATTTTCGGGTATCAGTCGCATTCGTTGCCTTAGTTCGGTTATAGTAACTGAATCTTCCATTTCGTAGACAGTATTCATGAAAGATGGTCTTTTCAGTCTTTCCTCTTTAACCAGCTTGAAATAAAGGTTCATCATGCCCTAAACATCGGCTCCACGGGTTATGAGTGAGCCTGACAGAACGTAACAAAATAAACGAACGTTTCGGCAAACAAATAGTACGCAAATAAAACGCTTAAAAGAATAATAATAAAAAACTGGGATGCGGCGAAAACCAAAAAAATAAATGAGAGCAATATTATTCATTTAATTATCTAAATGCCTGATTTCAGTCTTGCTAACATTAGATATGGCTTCCCAGCTGTCATGATTGCTTTTTTTCTCTTTATCGCCAGGTGTTCTACTTGGACAAATTCCTACGGTGGCTCTGGGAGTGGTTCGTAAGGCCCCACATACAAAACAAAGAGCTTAGTTGTGTATTCATTCTGTTCAGTCTCTCTAGAGCCGTACAGCTCGCAAAGGCCAGAACAGGGAGGTTATAGTCATTAGAGCGTTTTACACTACCGAAGTAAAGAGCTATCAGTAGTCTTGCGTTTCCGCCCCTACTTGTCCTTGCCAGTTTCTTCACCAGGGCATGTTCTCTGAATTATTGATGTAATTCATTGGAAATAAGCATGACGAATTACTCTCACTAGGGTCAACCAATCACAGTTTATGGTTAGCAAGCCATTTTAGTAAAGAGTTGGGGCTAGGGCATGTGACAACGACCCCAGTGCGCATGTTTTGAGACTAGCAATGCGTCGGTGGTTTCCTCCCCCAATGAGGATTCGCGTTGTTTTCATTTCTTTGTGTTGATGTTTGCGTCAATCCTTCCCCCCCCCCCCCCCACCTCTCAGGTTTTTGCACAATCTATGAGCAAATCAGAGGCTTATCCTACGCCGTGGGTCTTATCTAGCTATTTATTATTCATTAAAATAATCTTAACGGCTGTAGTTTTAATTATAAAAGCATTAAAAAGAAATGTGCGTATCTCTAGTACAGACTTATTCAAAATTCAATACAATTTAAGCAAACATTATTTTTAGAAAACTATACAACAATAAATATCAAACTGTACTATAGAAATAAATTAATAAATTAATTATACATCTAATAAAATGTAGCATGTAGAAAAATTATTTACTTCAGAAATTAAAGCTAAACTAGATACGACCGCGGTGGAGCATACGCCGCAGACGTGCTCAAATGAATCAGAACAACGGGAGTGAATGGCGTGGATTGGGCGATGGTCAATCGTAATTGTTAATTGCAATGACGTGTTCTTGTTCTGGAGGAACGGCCAAGATCAAACCGCACCAGAGCATCTCCCCCCGACTCGCCAAAAAAATATAAAAAAGCTATAACATTTTTTTTTAAAACATAATAAAATTAAAACAAAGAAAGTCCGCATAGGTGTGTTTCAAAGTCTTACCACAAGTAATTTCCACGCCCTTAACATGTGTATTTTTCAAACACTGTATCTATAGATCTATTACACCACTTCCTGCGCAAGAAACAAAATCCTAAAAAACGCTTTTAATTACCGGATCTCACAAAATACACAGAGTCGTGAGAAAAAGACAAATGAAACTCTAGAATCCGAATTTCCATAATACTAATACCAGAAAGTTTTAAAGATAAATTGCCAAAGACAGCTTGCATCTAGACCTTCCACATGCAGTGGCGTAGCGTAGGTTTGTGCCGCCCGGGGCGAACCCAGGTATGCTGATCTCCGCCCCACCCCATCCACCGAAAATATTATTTTGTTTCTATAATGAAAGAATAAATATTACTGAAAACAAAGAAAATAATAAAAGCGCTATACGCTTTTATATTAGAAATGTATAAGTGTAGAAAAACTTTAAATTAGCTGAAAAATAATTCAAACTTTCTGCTCTACCCTATGGCACAATCTTCATTGTATCAATGTTGTCAGTCCCACATCTTGTTCAATTGCCAACATATGTATGGAAGCCTCTATCTCTGTGTATTCATTTTTTATCGCATTTAATTTTTCATTAACTATTAACTTAATTTTTTATAAGCTTCTCTGGCAGCTTAAGGAATAATTCAAATGTCATTATATTAGTGTAACTGCAACCTTAAATATATTTTTGAAAAACTTTAATAAATCTTTGATTCATTTTTTTTACTCCTGTTGTAAAATATCTCTTGCTTGATTGTGTAATGATAAATACGTTGAATGGGAATATTCTAATTTATAAACTGAATTTTAAAGTCTTGTAGATGTGCTGGTGTACGAAAATCATGTCTGTTTTCCGAATTCTGTAACTTAAAAAATCTAACATGAATTTTTATAGTAACTTCAACTACAAATTTCTTGTCAAATATTTATCTACATATGATGGCTAAGTATCCGCTTTGATGGCCAAACATTTGCTCTCTCGTTCTTTAACTGAAAGGTTTGATTACAATGATAAGGTCTTCACATTAAATGTTAGCCATTCCAAAGCATCCTTTAAGTATTCCATCATATTCTATTTCAGTATCCTCTGCAAAGCATTTGTAGTACTATAATTTGTATACATTGTCATGCATCATTGAATTTATGAAGAACATGTTTTCAGACAGTAAATGTTAGCAAATGTAATGGCACATAAAAGAAATATATATCATTATGGCTAGCTTAGTCCTTGTGTGTGTTGTCTTTTTGTGCGTTACACTTTTCGTATTCATCACCTACCGAGAGTCCAATATTATTGGCAATAATAATGTCTTATATTCTAACAATAGTTTTTTGCCCCTTTGCTTGTTTTCTTTTACAACAACCTATTGTTGTTCTTTTTCAACAGTCTATTCTTTTTTATCCGATGTTCATTCCGTCTATTCTTATATTTCCAAAAACTTTGGTAATGTTGGTCACTTGTTCATAAGCACATTTATTTGATGTATTTATTTTATGCAAGCTACTAATTCTATTAGAAAAGGATTTTTTCCCACTATTTTTGTTTTCGTTTATGGTAAAATTCCAAATAGATCTAGATCTAAATAAGCAACATTTTTTTCACATTGGCACCACACTAATAAAATGACTCTTACGTGACCCATCTGATCTCTAATGTTACATATTTTAGGATAGTTCCTTGTCCTTTATTTCTTTAACGATATCCATTTTATTCGAATGTATTTTATTCTGTTCAAAAAGTTTAAATTAAAAAAACCATTTCAGATGCTATTTTGGGACGAGGAATTTACCTACCTTACGAAAGTGGGCCCGGGCATTCGCCCCCTCTGCCCTCCCTCGCTACGCCACTGTCCTTTGTGCTGTTAAAATTTTTAAAAATAATCTCGGGTTAATTCAGATCCGGCTCTTTTGTTCGTCCACATCTTCTTGGGGTCATTACCTTTGTGGTTATAAATAAAAAAGATGCTAAGATTGTAAATTATAATCTTTGCTTTTTTTAAAACATTTTTTTACAGGGATGATAGGATTCACTATTTGTCTCATATGCAAAGGGGCTGCCATCTTCAAAAATAACAAACTAAACAATCAGCTTAAACATAAATAAATTTCATACACGTTTAAAGTACACAATTTGATTTTTTAAAATTTAATTTTGATGTAAACCTTTTTACTTTCATTTCCAAAGCAATAAGAGTTGCATCAAGTATGACCGGAAACAATTTAATCATGCATATCTGGAATAGTGGGTTAAGAGTGGCCGCCAATATAGCTTACCGGCGAAACTAAATCAAGGTGCCATCAAGAGAATAATCAATTATTAGAGGTATGGTTTTCAGTACTTTGGGGACGCGACGGTCCAACGGTAGCGCTCTGGGATGCTGCACTGAGGCTATACAGATTCGCGGGTACTAGCCTCAAAGCTCACACAGCCTCTTATTGGTACCTGATATCCTTTGGAGAAGTAAAGGTGGCGGGGCATTGTGCTATCTATAAAACTTGGGAAAGCTACTTTACTTTTCCCCTTATAGTCCATTATGTTCTGGAAGGAAACATTATTTTTTTACTTCTTCAGGTCCTTTCCAGCATAAAGAGGAGAAACATTTGAACCCCTCTTCATAAACGAATCAAGCCTCAGTAACTTGTCAGCCTTTCTTTTTTAATGTTGAACGTGTATACCTCCCAAAATCAACTTTATAGAAAATACATGTACTTGCAACTTTTTGGCATCTTTTTTCCGTCCAGACCTGTTGAAGTCCAGATTAAATTTTAAAAATGGTCTCTCGGCTATAGTTTTATTGGCGACCCTACTGCAAAGTAATAAAAGTAGACAGATCAGTTTTAAAAATTTAAAGTATATGCATTTTTCAGCTATTAACTTAGGCGACACACAAGATTATTTGGAGAAGAACAATTTTAAAAATAATTTACACTTTGAACAAATTTAAACGGATCTTCAAAATGAGTTATTTTTTATGCATTTTGTTTTCCAGGAGTTATTTTGAGCGTACTTGTTTGGATTTAAAGTCAAAACTATATGGTACGGGCTATTTATTATAAATATAATGAATAGTATTTTTGACAAGATAAACATTATTGGCCAGTCGAGACGGTGGTTAGAGGGGAAATACAAGATGCCACCAAAACGACTACGAAAAGTCATAGGACTGTTTTTATTTGCTCGCGTCGTTATATGTTGTATTATTTATGTATGTTTTACAAAGATTATTATGTGTATGTGTTATAATGATTATTATATGTGTATAAATATTTTTATTTGAATATCTGTGATTAAAAAATTATTTTTATTATCATTATTTTTAAAACATTACACTTGGGGAAAAAGTTTTATAAAATTTCTGGGACAATAATGTGTCAAATATATGACTTAAAATTACGGACCGAAGAAGAAAAGACTACAAAATTAAGTCAACGCCTATTTTTGGAAAGTTAGTAACAAGGAAAATATTATAATCGTGCAACATTTTGCCAACAATTGCTGTAATTTGTTCTTTGCCTCATTTAAGTTTTTCTTGTCATTATCTTGCATTGTGGCTTGACTGCTCATGAAAGTTTAATATACGCGTTGATTGTTGCGCATTAATGAACGTTATTTTTGTGCGCGCGGCTAGTATGGACTGTTACAAAGGAAGATTGTGTAAGTTGTACTTTTATTTCCAAATTACGTTTGGATCATCTCTTCACATTCCATTACGTTTAAAATTTTGAGACCCATTTCTAGATGTTGGTGACAACAACTCTTTGAGATGAAATGTGACATAATACTTTTCCTAATTCGTGCTACATGGATTATGATATTGTATTTCAGTATCTTTTATTTTAACCAATGAGCTTTGCAAAAAATTGAGCAAATTAAAAATACATCGACGAGAAAAACATTAGTTTACATGTAACAAAAGATAAAGTAAAATATTTTGTGATATGGCGCTAGCAGAAGGAAAAAGTCATTGTTATCTCCAGACACTTAAAATAGTCCACGTAATAATTGTACTTCATTTTATTTATTTATAAAATATCAATAAATATATATATATATATATATGTCAGAAAATCGTCCTTTATACCACTGGTTCTCAAAGTGGAGGTTCGTAGACCTGTGAGCCATCCCCCGCCGGTCTGCAGATGTTTTTAAGAAAGGACTGATAATATGATTATAATCCACCATTAGAAACCATTATTAATAATATTATATATTATGTCAATTATGCAAAAAACAAAAGTAATGAAAGAAATATAATGAAATAAGATTTACTGCCATGTCAGTACAGGTAAATAGTAATATACTGTATGAATACCTGGAGCAATGAAATAATTCTTGCTAGTACACACAAATAATTTGAGAAACACTGCTTTAAAGGCAGTTATATTCTTTATGACGTCACAAACACCGCTCCAGCGTTTTTACATAGTCATACAACTGACATGGTCACCTCCCACACACAATGTTTTAACCAATCCGATACCAGTTTTCCACACACACAAAATCACTAACACACACCTGGGTGTATTTTCAAGTTCAAATTAACCCAGTCTCCATTACAGGAATAAGGATCTACCACCCTTTGTCATCGTCGTGTTAATATCAATTTTTTATATCTCTATAGCTCTCGTGTGATCATCTTACTCGTTCAGCAACGACTCGAGTGTATAAAATGAGGTGAGTCTCTAACAGACTAAACATTCAGAAAGCAGACGACTCAACTAGATAAAGAACAGTAGAGACGGCTCGTGAGGGAAGTCGTTAGCAGACTTTCAGTTGAACTACCGGCAGCTTTCGTTTCCTTTTTCAGTTATATGATTTTATTTTTTATGATTTTGTTCTGTTAAGACTCAGCAAATTCTTTGTTTCAAAACAAACAAAACTGAAGATGTTTCAGTCTTTTGTGATAGCACTAGCGGTTGTGTCACTCCATGCAGTAAAAGGTATAATTTTGATATTTTTAAAAATTATATTATAATAATTATAATATATTATAGTATTGTAATGAAATAATGTTGATATGAAATATTTTTTTTAAAAAACCAAATCTGATAAAGTTAAAAAAAAAATATTTAAAAAACTATTTTTATTCCTATTTCTTTTTAAAATCTCATTTTTGTTGTTTTTTTAAATTTCTTTTATGTTTTCTTTTTTTTTAATGATAATAACTTATAGTGACTTATAGTGACTTAGCAAAAAAAATGTATTTAAATTAAAGAAATGAATTCATTTTTGCTATTTAAAAAAAATGTGTTACACATTACCTTTCATAATATTTTCTTTTAATAATTCATAAAACCCTGAAACAACCCCCAAAATATTTTCTTTTAGATATAAATGCTATTGATGTCGAAGAAGCCCTCGACACCCATATCTTAAATGAGACTTACAATGGTAAGAAATTGTATTTATTATTTTTTAAAAATCACATTAAATACAGTGGTGCCAGCGCTAGGTTTTTCAACCTAGATCTAGGTGGTTTTTTTTACCTCGTCTAGGTTACTAGGTTTTTTTATTTTTAAAATAGCCAAAATCTAAGTTTTTTTAATTCTTTTTTTTTTTTTTTAATTGTAAATGTACTTTGTGAGAGTACCAAACTAATTAAATATGTGCAATTAAAATAATAAAAATTTGATTTTTCAAAAATAAAAATAAGCATTAGGTGGCTTAAGTATTTTTAGCGCTCTACGATGTTATATCTATAGCTCTATGACACTATCCTACTATATTCGAAAGGTGGTGCCGTCTAAAAAAATCTTGCATAAGATAAAACAATTATTAGAGTGAGCAAAAATATTCAATTTTATTAGACTAACATTTTATTCTGTCTGCGTTGAGAGATTATTCTCTCAAGTATACACTGTATTAAATATGGACTTAAGAGAATCTAATACAACAGATATATATAGTTATAAAAAACCCTTTTCCTATTCCATATGCATCAACCAACACAGACAATTCTCATTTTTTCCGTCCGGAATCCGGAATCCGAAAGGGTTCCCTGATCAAATGAGGAAAAAGAAATTTTAAAGTTCAAATAAAAATGCAAGGCAAGACTTTAAAAAAATGAATGACTAAATTATCTTCTGTGTAAAAGGAGCGTCTGTAATATATAAAATAATAATATTTCAAGGAATGTTGATAAGATTGCCAATAAGATTCATAAGTTAGTTGACATAAGTAATTTAAACATTTCATATGTATGTATATTTTACAAATAGTTATTTAGAATATACTAATTAACGCATTTGGGGGGGGGGGGGGTTACACTTTTGTGAGATGTTTGATAAAGGGGTGAGTGTGTTTAAGAAATGTGACGTCACTTCGAAAAGACGCAACTTTAAATGAAAGCTCACTTAAATATTCGATTCCAAACTATTTAATGACGTTTTAAATGGCTTCATGCGCGTAGCAATATTAGTGTTGAGTTCTGGGTTCTGGATAATCTAATAAAGACAGACTCTTGTCAAATATAATATGTTCTTTATTGTGGTAGAAATACACGTATCAATAATCCTTCACTATCTGCATTACACTGAAGTCAATACAGTCATCCAGACATCCAATTCTAGGCATACAGGCTCCGGTGGTCACAATGTTCGAGCAACCTCGATAACACAATGTCTCACAAGCACAGCCCTGGCCTAACGTCCACTCGACTCTCAGACGTTTACACGACCCCTGACGTTTGCTCGACTCCTGACGTTTACTCGACTCTCGCACACTACACAGTCCCACACTATTTATAGCCCTTGCGCGCACCCTTCAAGTCATGGCGTGACATTCACATGTCCGTCAACTGAACACCGTTCCTAACATTTTCACCACAACTCACAACAACTCAGTGACAGTGATTCTCATACCTTGACATATCCCCCCCCTCTTCCGTTAGATTCTACTTACTAGTAGAATCTCACAATCAAAACAAGTCAGGGTATGGAATCACTAAATATACATAACACATCATGAAAAAATTGGCCTTAATACATTGAACAACATAATATACATACATCATATTCATAATACTTTAATCTATTACATCATGGAAAACATACTACTGCCGCTTTAGGGAAAGGAAGCAGTCCTCTACTCGAATTACATAGCTACAAAGTCTCAAAAAATAATTCATTTTAGCAGCAATAACAAAGTTTACACATGCGAGGTCTTACATTGTTAGACATAAGTGATAATCAATTTTTATACCAATATACCCCTACCATATACATATATATATATATATATATATATATATATATACTAGGGCTGCGGAAATTTCCGATTAATTTATGGATTAATCGGTAAATTATTTTATTGATTAAAAAAATTTTAATCGATAAAATAGTGATTAAAAATAGAAAAATGTTGTTTTGTTTTTTTTTGTTTTTTTTTTTAAATTCGATTTATTAATAAATAAATAATAACAGTTTTTATTTTATCATTATTTTTTACGTACAAACTTCTCCGTTAAGGGAATTCAGAAAGAGTATACTTTAAAATAACCTTTTTTTATAAGGACAATGATATACAAAAAACACATTGTTTTTAACTATTTAACAATAACAAAATTTAAATTCATTGACATTATATTGAACTATTTATTTTTTAAAATATATCCCCTAATAATAGTACGTGATTTAAATTTAATTAAATTAAATACTTAGGTTATGGGCATTTTAAAAAATGCAAAAAGGGCACAAAATATGAAGGAAAACGAAATAGTAAAAAAAGAGATTATGAGGTCTTAGAAAAAAAAATCATAGCTTTCGAACCTCTTGGGATAAAAAGATGATCTTTATGTTTTTACTAATCATCAAACAATTTCTATACAGCTGTATTACTTTTATATTTATAAAATTAACTTGAAATGTTCATTCAAGTGCCTCAACTTTAATACGTTATTTAACTATTTTTCAGTGCTAACTGTTTTAAAAATAACTTAATGATACTACCAATCGTGTGTTTTTATTACTTCCCTTGAAATTTTCAGTTTAATGACGTCATAATCGTTATTTTTAGCTTAACAAAATTATCCATTAATTAATCGGTAATTTTTAAAAAGTTAACGATTAAATTAAATTTAATCGATAACAGCCCTAATATATACACGATCCCAGGTGAACAAATTTTTTATATACACAAGATCTCAGGGGGCAAACCCCAAGAACAACATATTTTTACAAATTACAAAATTACCATTTAGGCAAAACAAACAATGCTAGTACTTGTCCACCTCATGGGACCTTCTAAGGAGCAACCACTGCTCTATTAATAATTTCTTTACCGGGACCTGTTTCTGTTCCCTTAATTTTTTCTCTTGATACTCTTTCTGTTCCCTTAATTTTTTCTCTTCATATTTTTTTTGTCTCTCTTCATACTCTTTCTGTTCCCTTAATTTTTTCTCTTCATACTCTCTCCGTTTCTCTTCATACTCTGTTTTCTTACTTTTTCTTCGGCTTGAAACTCTGCCCATTTAGCCCTCACATATTCATTTAATTTCTCTCCCTTAAGTGTAAGTTTTCCCCCTGCTTTTCTAAATAAATCAATTTTCTCGTCCATTAATTGCAAGGTTTCCATCTCTACTTCCTACTATTGTACTAGGACAAAGGGGTTTGGAAAAAAATATCTAACATCGATTTCCTATACACAATACTCTGAAGTTTAACAATCATAAAAAAATAATTATTTGTACTTGCCTTGACTGCCAGAACCAGTACACACACTTTCACATATATGAAAAAAATCCTACACATTAAACCATGAAATAAATCTAAATTGTTATTGTACACACAACGACACCGTTGAAACTGGGCAGCAACGAGGAGGGGATGTCTCTCTCAAGGACAGGACGGTCATCGACAACACACTGGTAGCAACGAGGAGGCAGATGTCTCTCTCAAGGACAGGACGGTCCCCGACAACACACTGGCAGCAACGAGAAGGCAGATGACTCTCTCAAGGACAGGACGGTCCCCGACAACACACTGGCAGCAACGACGAGGCAGATGTCTCTCTCAAGGACAAGACAGTCCACGACAACACACTGGCAGCAACAAGGAGGCAGATGTCTCTCTCAAGGACAGGACAGTCCCCGACAACACACTGGTCAGCAACGAGGCGGGTGCCTCTCTCGCAGACTGTACCGACAACACATTAGACCTGATGACTGCACCCTTCAAGTCATGGTGTGACATTCAAATGTCCGTCAACTGAACACCGTTCATAACATTTTCACCACAACTCACAACTCAGTGACAGTGATTCTCATACCTTGACAATTAGAGCGCAGCCACACACTAAATACACACTTGAATGACAATAAAATAAAATTATTTGAGACACGTAGATCTAAAGTTCAATTTTAAACAAGAAATTTACCTCGTTTTTTTAAATAAATGAATATGAGGCGGAGGAGGGAGAAGCTTTGTGATGTCATTTTTGTCTATTTTTAGCATATCTTGGTTTTTTCTTTCAGATCTAGTTTTTTTTTTTTTTTTTTTTTTGGCTTGTTGTCTAGGTTTTTTCCCAAAATTGTCGCTGGCAGTACTGATAAAATATTACTTTTAATGAATTTTTGTTTCAAACGGGAAATAATATCTAGCTGAGATGAATTTAGCAATTATGAATTTTCTTTGGCCAAATATAATTATTTAAAAGTATTATACTATCTTCATTAAAATTTTCTCAACAATTAAATAAACAAATTAAATTAAATNAACATTTCAATATAAAATGTTATACGATCTAATTAGGCACACACACACACAAAACAACAATACACAAACAAACAAACACACACACACGCGCACACATACATATCAATATACATAATTTGCAATGTATGTCTGTCACGTCCGTCTGTCCCGTCCGTCTGTTCCGTCCGTCTGTCCCGTCTTGACGCTAAAATTTGTATAAAGCAACGAACCAAAAATAATCAATAAATATATATGATTTGCAATTAGTGTCCCGATGACGATAGTAATTTTAGAAACCAGTGCACCAAAAATGATTCTTTTAGAACGTCAGCATAAAATGGTTAAATTTGCAAACAAATGAATAGAAATACGTAGGACGCAATAATCTTCTGTACAGAAGGAGCGTCTGTAACATATAAGATAATAAAACAAAAATTAATAAAAATAAATAAAAGTTTTAAATTACTCTAGCAGACCCGTCGTGCGTGCATGGATCTCAGTTCAATGAATAAATTTAAAGAAACCAATGAATGGTGTTTTTAACAATTTTATGTCAGAAACCTACGCAGCAATGTGCAAAAAAATTCAAATTCATAGCAAACGGATAATTAAATTTAAAATTAAAAATCTTAGAAAAGATCAAATGTTATTAAGGTGCCCGGCTCCAATATGAGTGATAATTTATTTTTTTAATGCCATTGCACTCATGCCATAATTCTCACTATGGGGTAAACTGTTTGGGGTATTTAAATTATTAACGTGCAGTTTAAAAAAGTCATTTTGGGCTCCCTGCCCCGAGGGAATGAACATTAGGAGTTTAATGTCCGATTTTAATGAAATATAGACTTTGGAGTTATTATATATTAAGATGGGAGCTTTAAAAGCGAAGTCAAAAGAGCGCTCTCCCCTAAAGCTGATAGGCGTTGGATCTACCCCACCTAAAAGCCTAGATAAACATGTTGAATGATTGCTATTGCTAAGAAGTCCCCCACTGACCTGGAGAGGAGGTGGGCAACGCCAAGGTCTACCAAGCCCCGAGAAAGTTGAATGGTAACATTAGAACACCCAACAACAACGAAGTTATGAGACTAGTGAAAAAAATTTTTTAAAGAGATGGGCAAGATCCATTAAATTTTCTCAGTAACTTGCACCTACTTAAATTTTTATACCGCAAATTTAAGGAAAAAAGGGATCTAGGGGCCCTTCGGCCCATTCACCGCAAGATGTCAATTTTAAAAAACATGTTCATTTTAATTCAGTTTCAACAGGGATTTATTCCGCAACATCGCTGAAAATTGAATGGGGAAAATATCTTAAACATATAAGTAAAATTGAGAAAAAAAGGAGATTATAATTTCAATGCCCTATAGCCTTTTAATATTGGCTATGAAGTTTTTGTATACAAATTTTGGTTAAGATCCCTTGATACACACAGTAGCTAACGCATACAATTATTTTGTATAGCTCATATTAGCAAAAAATATTTATTATGGGCCCAACTGCCCATTTAGTGCACAATATAGGATATATGTGTAATTTTTTGTCGAGATCATTAATAATTGAATGGCTAATTAAAACTTAAACGCTTAAGAAAAATTGGCATTTAGTGACCCCGCCGCGAAATGAATAATCATTAAAAGTTCAATGCCATATAGTATCTTAACATTGGCTGTAAAAAGTTTCTATACTATCTTTGATTAAGATCCATACATTTGTACAGTGGCTAAGTCTTAAACTATTTTTATAGCTCATATAAGCAAAAATTGACATTATGGGCAGCCGGCGCCCCATGAGTGTTAAATATAAAAAGTAATGTTGCCAGTAACCATCCAGGGAGCATATTAAACTGTCTACAAAGGTTTCATGGTGATTTGATGGGTGGTTTACAAGGGACATGCACACACACACTCTCAAAAACACAGAAATACTTTCATCTTTATGTATCTAGATTAATAAGTAAACCATGACATTAAGGGTTACCTGATCCATTTGGTGCAAGATGTAAATATTGAAACATTATTTCTTTACAATTTGGATCATAATAAATATATTAGCTACATTTGTTGAGACAATGTCACAGAATGGGTAATTAATTATGAAACGTTTTCAAAAAGAGAATCAGGTCCTCTGGCCCGAAGAGATGAACAAAAAAGTTTCAATTCCCCATAGAATTTTAATATGGGCTATCAAGATCCATTCATTTTCCCAGTTGTTGACGTTTAAACATTTTAGTATATATCTCATATAGGCTAAAACAATATTAAGGGCCCCCAGGCCCAATAGATGCAAGAGATTAACTTTAAAATACCTGTTTATTTTAATTCAATACATGATTAATCTAATATCTTTCAAGGTTTTTTTTTAAAAATCAGAATGGAAATAAAGTGATAAACACTTTCGAAAATGAAGATTTGGGCACCCGTCCAAAAAAGAATGGACATTAGTGGTTAACGTAGTACGGTATTTTAATATGGATTATAAAAAATATATATGTACTAAGTTTGGTCCAAGAACCTAAAGCTTAAACTAATTTGAATGTATTTCATATGAGGAAAAAAAACATGTAGGGCCTACGGTCCCCAATGAATGTCAATTTTTAAATTTTTTTTTTTTTTTTTTTTTTTTTNTCCTAGACACATTAACTTGTCACATCACATAGCTGGTATGGTAAGAATGGTCCTAGACACACTAACTTGTCACATCACATAGCTGGTATGGTAAGAAGGTCCTTATCTTATCTTATCTTATCTTAGATATACAGACGCTCCTTCTATGCAGAAGATAATTGCGTCCACAGACCATGAGAGATGATCTGTTGGCAAGTGATGCAGCGGTCACAGGCCACGGCTATAGGGGTTCCACGCATTACCCCAGCCGCCTAACTATTGTCTAGTTAGGTACCCATTCGGAGCTGGGTGACTCGGGGACTCCTCAGGCCCCGAGAACAAATCCTCACTTTCATGTGGATTCGAACTCGTGGCCATCAGTGTGACAGTCGAGAGCGCTACCTCTCGACCACCACGTCCCACGTTTTTCACTCAAACTATCCCGGAAGCGTACTCAACAATTTCTTAAATTGTAACCGTGATCGGATGAATGGTTTAGGGAGCTATAAAACACAAAAATACATACATACATTAATTTTTATACCTATTGAAGCTTTTGGTTTGTTCTAATTAACATTTTTGTTCAAAATAAGGAGATTTAATCTGAAACATATTTATTTTTGAAAACTTCTGTGATACCCTCGTATATAAATATAT
>MUZC01000147.1:434317-457358 GCA_002072015.1 Radix auricularia
TATATATAATTAACGAATAATTAATAGTTAATTTCAAGTATATCCAGAAATTAAACTGTTATGAAGTACTCAGAAACGCTTATTAAACAATATTGTTGGAAGTCTAAATAACAGTGGCATGTTTCCTTTATATTATTTCTAATTTTAAACAACTTCGCAAAATGGTAAACGGTGTTGACGTTATTTGGCTCAAGTAATGAGCGGGTCATATTGACAATATAACCAGTCCAGCTGATAATCATTTACATGGAATTGAAGTAGGCCTAACTGGTTTGCAAAAAATGGTCATGGTAAGAAATGACATTGTCGGATATCAATGCTAATAAAGTTTACACCTTTTTAGAGGTTTTATGGACTAAGGGAATTTCATCTCTATTTTGTAACGAAGCTGTCGTCATTTCCAGTTTCTGAGTCAGACTCCATTATTGACAATAGCTTAATACTCTTTTTTATTGATAAATTGGCTAAGTGTTAGAACCATGGTAGGCATACTTTATCAACATTTTTAACATTCCCGTCAATCAATAGCTAAAAATGTTTGTTTAATTATAAAGAAATTAATTATTTATCAGACGCTATTGTTTAATCTTTTTATTCACTTTTTGAACTACGATGATTTTTAAGTCTTGAGTCCATTAATTGTGAAAAAATAATTCAATCGCTTAAAATAAAACTTAAAGGTAAGCTCTTTTATTATGTTTGCAAATGAAAAATCTTAGCGATCTTTGTTTGCCATTATGTTTGAATAACTTCTAAATGGCGGTGTTTTGGTTTCCACTTTTAATTTACTTTCAATTTCATTCATCGTCCTAAAACAGCGGATGTGTTGAAGCCACTTAGTATAATATCTGAAGAATTATTGAGATCTTGGCCTCAGAGCCAACGAAGGAAATCAAGACAAGTAGGTCAGTAGGTCTTCTTTTCAAATAACTATCTCCATAGTTGTCTTTCATAGGAGATTTGTTAAGTTACGAAAATTTCCGATTGAGAAAATAATTTTTTAAAATACAAATGTAAACAATGATGATGTAACATTACACTTTATTTTTTCCTAGATGTTTGTTTCAGACCTCCACAAGGTGGATACCACGACATGCCAACAGGAAGTGTAGGTACCGGCAGTAGAGCAATTCCCTTGACACAAAACTTTCGTGAGGTGAGGGTTACTCTCAGTAACAAAGTTTACCTAAGAATTCTCGGCGATTTTTCTGTATTTATCTCTGTGTGTGGTCTCTATTTGAAAATAAGAAGATGATAAAAGACAGGCCACAAGGTGGCGCATAAAAGTCCAATCTCAGATAGTCCTACCTACACTTTGGAAATAGGACTTGGCTGTTTTTTCTTTGTTTGTTGTTTCTGTTTTTTTTTTTTTTAAATATTTTTTTAAAGATAAAATTGTATAACCATTGTTTGGGCTAATCCTCTAATCACAAGTCAAAACATTTGCTAGCGCCGATTTCCACTCTGAATCTAACGAGGCATTTACTGAAGTCGTCCAATCTTAAATGTGCCCTTAAACGCACTGCCGATGCCTCTCAATAAGAATTTTCCTCCGCCCCTCTGCGTGTAGAAGTCCTTACAGCATCAAGGGCGAGGACTGAATGTTCCTAATTTATTATAGCCCATCATAAAATAATAATTAAATAAGCCTTCTCTACCTACAGCCTCGCAAAATAACAATTAATAAAAGAAAAGTTATTTTACACTTCTTTTTCGGGGGGGGGGGGGCGGGTCTCATTCTTTTATATTTACAACAAAATTTATCCATACGTTAATATAGCGTAGTAACGGATGTAAACATTAAAATAACGGCACCTTCTAAATGAAAGAAAGACTATATGTATAAGCTCTACATATTAAATTTAGTTCCATGCAACCTCCACATTGAAGAACGATTCAGTTAAGCAACGTTAACATGCCTAAACTTAGTTTCGTCCGTAACCATAACAAATGTCTGATTGTTCCAGGATTGCCCTGACTACGAATTCAGAAAGTTCAGAACCATCGATGGGTCGTGTAATTATCACAGAAACATTGGGGCGTCCTTCAAGCCTCTAATGAGGTTACTACCAGCAGAATATGATGACAGTAGGTTCTTTTTTATTAAAGAATTATCCCCAAATTTAATAAATCTCATTTATATTTATTTATTCTCCATTCATATTTTCACACATGTAAGATTTCGCATGAAATCCATTCTTTTCCTGCTTTATTTTAAGGTGCATTCCCATCACATCTCTTTTTTTTGTGTCAACTCTTCTACCTCAAGTATTTTGGATTTTTCACAGACTAGCTTTTTCCTTCTAACAATTTTGCTGGCTAGCATTCTTGCTTCATTACATTTTTGCCATGTTCTTCTTGTCTCCGTCTGCAAGATCATTAGTCTAGGCGCGTTCATTTTTATTTTTACTATGATTTATTTGCATTCGGCGTTATACCATTCTGTTCTTTTCACAATAGGTTTAAATCCAACTGCTTCCTCTGTTACATTTTTAGCTATCTGCTTCATCTTTTCCCACGGCTGGTTTATAGTAGCGTCGCTGATTGCTTCTCTTTGGTATGCTTTTAGTTGAGTTTCGATCTTATGTTGATAATCCTCGGTAATTTTTGAGTCCCTAAACAATTTCTGACTATTGTACTGTTTTCCTCTTTTATTTCGTTTGTTATATATGTTACTAATTCTGTGTTTAAATTTGATCCTGACCAAAATATGGTATGAGTCTATATCCGCTACTCAACAACTTTTGACATCTATAATGTCAGAGTCATGCCTCTAATCAAAAAGTACATGATATATTTGATTACTAGTCAATGCATCTGATCTGGAGATATCCATGTCTCGTTGTGTATATGCTTATTTTGGAAAATTGTGCTAATTACTGTCATTCCTTTTCAGAGGCAAAGTCTATAAGTTTCATTCCGTTGTCATTGCTCTCATCTTGTATATTTTATTTTCCGATTGTTGGTCTATAGACTAGTTCTTTTCCGAATTTTGCATTAAAATCCCCAAAGACAATTTTTGTACCATGGCGTGGTGTTTCATCAAACATTCTTTCCAGTGTTTAATAGATGGTGTCCTTTTATGTTGTCCTCTGCATTCTCTGTTGGAGCATGTGCACAGATTAACGTGATATTGAACAACTTTCCTCTAATCATTATGGAGCATAATATTTCATTCACAAGCTTAAACCCAATGACTGCATTCCCTCTACTGCAAATCCTGTTTCTTAGGTATTTGAGTTGTCCCCACTGTAGAATATTGTTTACTCCTTAGTAATTAGGATATCCGAGTCGCTCCATCTTGTCTTCGTTATATAAATATAATTATATCTTAACAATTCATCGCTGAGGCGGGCCAGGGCACCGGCTGTGTAAAAACTACGTTCCAAGTGGCTACTCGTATTTCATCTTTATGGACAGGCATGGGTCGTAATCCAGCTTTATCAGTCCGGATTTCATTTTGTGGTTTTGTTTCCGGAACTGTAGTCAGACTTGTTCACAACCTTCTGGGGGAGATGGCCCTTGTAGCTCTCAGGATAGCTGCCTTGTTCTTTTTGGGTCCTGATTCTATGTGGATTCCTGCACTTCTTGCTTTGCAGCAGGTTCTAAGTTTGGTCGACGTCCTCCTACCATAAATATCGATAATGAAAACTTGGAGGTAGTGGACAGCTTCACCTACTTGGGATCCAAGGTCTCCAATACTCTGTCCATTGAAGAAGAAATAAACGGCAGAATTGGCAAGGCAGCCGCAACAATGGCTAAACTAAATAAGCGGGTCTGGCAAAACACCAAGCTAACGGAGAAAACCAAACTGTGCGTCTATCGAGCCTGTGTCATCAGTACACTACTATATGGGAGCGAGACATGGACCACTTATACATCAGGAAATACTAATGCATATGTCATCGAATCCATGTTGGGAATTAAAATAAACAAGTTCTAAAGTTAGAAAGGTGGCTCACCGTCGCCGTTAACAAGCACCATAATAATTTCGTTTTAGGTGAGTGAGTTTTATCGACTTTTGCCGAATCGCCCATCGCTTCTAAAAAATAATTTTGGTTTTTAAACGCTTCATTATCTGTCATAGCGGCGCATGCAGCTTCTCGCACTACGACATCTCTAATAAGCTGATAAGTCTGAGCCAAACGATTGTGTTGACGATAAAAGCGGTCGATCTGATCCAGCATTTCAAGCTTGCATGCGTGAAACGCGTTCTTGTTGAGTTGCAGCGATTGCCGCTCGATAGGCTTGAAGCTAATTTGAAAACGTGTTAAACGCGTTGATTTTTATGTGGAATTTTGGCAACTCGATGGGCTTGTAACGGAGCAGGGGAAGGCTTCTCATGCGCCTCATAATTTTTTACGCGAAATGTTTCAACTGATAGAGGCATTTGCTTTGCACTTCATCTAGCTTATCGTTCCTTAGCTTTACGTCGTTTTCAGGTGACAGGGTTTTCATCAACCACCATCATAATGTTTTTAAAAACTTGAATCATAATTATATCTATCAACAATAAAATTCTCAAAAACTTTACACAATTAATTACTGTTCGTCCCCAATAGCAACGATAAAAATAAAACTACAAATGATAATAAGATGATTAATAACCACTTGAACACTGCAAATTCTACTTCTCAATCGATCGGATGCTTTAAGAATAACTTAATTATATAATCTTACATACACAACGTGTATTTTAATAAGGATCTATAAACAAAAAATGTTGTCTACTTCAACACAAATGCTGACGTCACATGTCTATGCATTCTTTCGGTAAATGATGTTCGTACTAAAACGATTACGTCATATATATTTTTTACGGCGAGAATTTAATTTGTGATTGTTTTGCGCACCACTAGATGCATGCCTTGTATTTCAATACAAGATCAAACAATGACGTCATAGCTTTAAAGGTCCAGTGAGCGATATGGGCAATTATATTTTATATAATTACTAGGGTATAACCAGTCATAAATGACGGAAGTTTTAAAAATAAATATATTTCAGATTCAATCTCTTAATTTTGAACAAATGTTCATCAGAAAAAAAATCAATATATCGTAATATAAAAATTAATGTACGTATGTATGTTTGTTCTTTATAGCTCACTAAACCATTCATCCGATCATGATTAAAATGTAGTAGCTTCCCGGATAGTTTGTGTTAAAAAAGCTTTTAAAAATTGACACTCATGGGGGACCAGAAATCTTTAATGTTCTTAAATGAGCTATATTAGAATTAGTTTAAGTTTTAGGTTCTTGGAAAATGAACGGATCTTGGCCAAACTTAGTACATATATATATTATATGGCTCTGAACTCTTAATGATCATTCTCTCGCGGCCAGGGGCACTAAATGCTTTTTTTTAAAAACCTTTAAGTTTTTATTCCCCATTCGATTATTAATGATCTCGAGAAAAAATGACAAATATATCCTATATTGTGCAGATTAAAAATGAAAATAGTTTCCAACTTTACATTTTTCAATGAATGGGACCACAATAAATATTTTTTTGCTAATATGAACAATATAAAAATAATTGTATGCTTTAAGTACTGTGCATATGAAGGGATCTTAACGAAAGTTTGTACGCACAAACCTGATGGTCCATATTAAAAGGCAATAGGGCACTGAAAACAAAAAAATGTAACTATTCATAAATAAGAATAACAAAGAACTGTTTATTTGGCATGAATCCTTTGAAGTAAAACTTATCACAGGATAAAAGAAAATATTAAAGTATTAACAGTTAATCGAATATACAATTCAATGTACACGTTTTAAGAATCTAAATTGATGTTTTCATTATTTTCAGCTCAACATTCTTTCCAGTTATGTAGGTTATTAAAATTAGGGTTGCGGAAATTGACTATGAATTTCACGATTAATCAATAAAAAAATTTAGTAAATTTTAAAATAAGTATTTTTTTATAAGGAAAATTATTATAAAAAATAATAATTTTTATTACTTAACAATAATGAAATTTAAATTCATTGACATTAAATTGAACTACTTATATTTAAATATATCTCTTAAAAATACTGCTATATTTATTTATTTTTTTTAAAATTCAAAACATAAGCTTTGGGAATTTTATGAAATTTTCAGTTTAATGACGTCATAAGTCTAATATATTTTATTAATTTTTGTTTTGATCGTTTATTTCCAGTAACAGTTTTAATCATTTTTGGTGCGCTGGTTTCTAAAATTAGTAGCGTCATCGGGACATAAATTGCAAATTATATATATTTATTGAGTATTTTTGGTGCGCAGCTATCTAAAAATAGTAGTGTGACGGACGTTACATTATATGATATAACAATTATATATATTTGATGATAATAGTAAAATTATTGTTTTACAAATTATTTTTCTTCTCTCCAGTGGAATTTCCTTTTTTAAATAGGAAAACAACGTTATTCTATTAAGGGGCTTGTAGTAGCATACATAATTTAAAATCCAAATCAAAACACAAAATTAAAAACTATAAAACACACCGGTATGTAATCTCCTATATCTCCAGAATACATAAATATGAAAACATCTATGACATCTATGTACATCAGTATTCAATGAACTGGTTATATTATATTATTTTGTTCATAGACACTACTTAATTAAATATTCTAACTTTTATAATTAAATTTATCTTAGTACTTTCTAATGTTTTAAATAACTTTTCACTGTTGTACTCAAAATTACTGTCTTTCTTTTTTTTTAATTTATTCATATGTTTGAGGTTTATTTACACCGTAATAAACCACAATCTTTCACCACTGAAAGACGCCAAGTAAGCGAAAGACCTTTGCTCTCTTGTAACTAGTACGGTAGTAGGCGTTATTCCTGGAAAACCCCCTCCTAAACCTAGCAAACGTGTTTTTTCTTTTTTTTTTAAATTTTACCTCTATTTTTTTAAAAACAAGATACAATTTTAAGGTCTCTAGGAGCATCAGAAATGGTGTAATTATTTTTTTAATGACAGAACTCCACCTAAACACGAAGATGTGTTATTGATGGCTGGCGTGAACACGGGTTGCACGGAATGTCAACAATAGCAGACGAATACAGATGATATATAATGAGATTTTTTTAATGCATTAATTTAAATTAAAGTACTTTCGATTGATCTGAAGTTTTGAAATAATGCATTATTATTTAAGTTCAATCTGTGGTAAAATTTTGATATCCCTAGGGCCATCAGAAGTGTTTTAAATCGACCCTGGAAAATCTGAAATTTTCCGAAAACACAAAAGACAAACAGACAAAAGGTACAATGAAAAGAGGCGCCACATAAGATGGACCGTCCTCTCCGCTAGCTTGCTTTAAAATATTTTTCTACAATAGGCGTTTCTATTCCTTGATAGGTGAAGATTCACCCAGAACGAAAGCCAGTGACGGCACTCCTTTGCCTGATGCACGTATTGTGAGCCGCGCTGTCCACCCTGCCGTCAGCGATCTGACCAGCAGACCCATCATACTCATGCAGTGGGGACAGTGGATTGACCATGACGTCACTCTCATTCCTACAGCTTCAAGTAGGTGTATATGTTTAAAACAAAGAAGTCTTGCAAATGATAAACCTTTAGTTTCAAGTTTTATTCAAATAATGTATGAGTGATTCAATTCAATTCGCTAATGAGGATAATTAGTTTGTTTTATGAAATCATCGCAACTATACAACCAGAACATTTTTAATTATAAAAATAATTCAAATTTTAACCCTTTTAGGAATTTTAAAAAGATCACTATGATAGACGTGAACGTTTTAAAAATACATTAAAATTCTCTCCAATCAGGCGCCAATGGACCTATCGCCTGCTGTGGTCCGAACAACACATTCCCACAAGCTAACGCAGATTCGTAAGTTTCGTGTTTTTAGAGGAGTAAAGGCCATTATAAAAATTATCGCACTTCCAATTTAGCGGTCTTTGAACATATATGTAGCTTTTTTTTTTTTTTTTAAATAATCAACCGTCATGTCCCATTTTTAGCTCAATCGTGGACTAAACCTTTTTCCCCACAAAAATCTAGTTATTTATTTAAATTAGGGCTGTTATCGATTAATTTAAATTTAATCGTTAACTTTTGAAAGATTATTAATCGATAATTTTGATTAAAAGTAAAAATAAAAAACAGAAAATTTCAAGGGAAGTAAAAAAAAAACTGGCAATTGATATTTTGTTGTTTTTTAAAGTTATTTCCCCGTCTTAAGGACATTTTTTAAAATATGTTCTTATTGTATGAAGTGATCCTGCCTTTGATAGAATCTCTTTATTTATTTGATAGATACGTAAAAAAAAATATTCATTACAATAGTCACACGATGCATCGGGTTTTTTTAAACGTGTAAATGAAGTTGTGAATTTTGTTAAATTCTGTTACAATACATACTTTGTTATTAATTAAAAATGTTATTTATAAATATGTAATTAGTCAGTGAATTTTTCGTAGAAAGGGATAACCCTATGCAAATATTTCTAAATTAGAGATAATTATAAGCACACATATAATTATATGCTATTCCTGTTGTAATAAAAAAAGGGACAGTCAGATATTAAGGTTTCGCCACTATCAGGATTCAACAAATACTATTCGCAAATCCGAATAGTTTACGGGTATCAGTGTAGTAAGGAGTTTTTTAAAATCAAATTAAATTAATATTAATAAGCTTATAAAGAAATATATAAAAAGTATAAACCAGAAATTAGGGCTTTGCGTTGGTATTTATAGTAAAAAACTTTGCTTTTATGGGCTACTTATTATAACTATAATGAATAGTATTTTTTACTTGATGCACACTTATGGCTAATCGAGAGGGCTGTTGGAGGGGAGGTACAACAGGCCTCCGAAACGATGGTGGAACGCCCATAAAAGGGGTTTGTTGCTCGCATTCCAACAAGATATCCTTTCAGATTAGCGGTACTATCCGCTGTTGGTCTACTTTTTTGGCGCCACTTTATCTAATGAGGGATAAGATTCATTATGGTAGAAATTATTATAGCCATTATGCGTAGGGAGAAATATTAAATATAAAAAATATGTAAGCGTAACATACAAACTACTATAGAAGTCTCAAAATTGTAATATAGAAAAAAATAGTAGTGGGATTATTTTTTAAAATATTTAATATATTTAAACTACGAATATAGGCCTATAATCTTAGTAGGCTTGTGAAAAACTTGTATGTGTATATGAGAACAAATAATTGAATGTGTAGATGGGATATAAATACATGAAATTATTGTTAAATATATTTAGACACAACGAAATGAAATCTTATTACATACATACACGATACTTTATACTTATCAATGGACTTAAAAATTCAACTTATATTTTTACTGCTCCGCAACAAACATACTTTGATGGGATCACATAGCTAAAAATTATCCCATTGCATAAGTGGATCCCATTCATAGAATCCCTTTCTCAATCAAATGCCAATTATTTTTTGTGATTACATATTCCATAAGGATGGCATTGCACAAGGGTGTCTCATTTATGAAGTAAACCCTATTTTCTACATAAAATATTATACTTTAATATAATAACATAGCTCAGGGCTACTCTTTGCTAATTGGAATCTCGGTTTTTGGTACAATCCATTTCCTTCGACACCGTTGCATTATGAAATCCCATGTTTTGCGAAATCCTTGGCCCTAGTTCTTGGTGCTCAACTTTTGGGCTATTGCCGGTCGCATTAAAAAAGTACATTTCAACGGCGCCATAAAGTTTTCGCTGAAAAACGAAACGATCACTATTAAAAATTTACCTTTTCTAAAAGTCAATGCGAGATAGATCTAATAATGAACTAATCATAATGTGATGTAAACAAACATGTTGCTTAATTACAATCAAACAAATTGTCACCGATATTTTCTTATATTTCTTCTTGGTCGATCTTTGTCATGTAAACCTAACATCATGTCAATCACGTAAAAGATTACTATAATTTTAAGTGGCATTAGTTTATTGATAACTCATAATGGAATAAGAGATAAGCGGCCGGCTTAACTAACACTGTCCTTGTAACCTAGCAGTCCAGAGTCCAGAAATTAGTGGCAGCGTTGCTCTAGGACGTTAGCCGAGAGTTGCGCAAAGTCGAGGCCCTGGCTGGACATTATCAGTCGTATTCCTGGCGTCAGATTAGTGTCCACAAGTTGGTTCGATATTTGTCCTTGAGAAATTTTATTCGTAAAAATGACTCTTCGCACATGTTAGTGCTTCCCAACAGCATTAGTGTGCTTCTTGCTATTTTGCTAAGCCAGGAATACTCCAAATCTACTTTCGATGTCTCCAGTAGATCGTTCTTTTGTCCTCGAATTTCATCACAAGCTGCGCGTTAATTTTTAGTCTCATATTGGCCTAAAACTATCGCGACAAGTGCTATTTCAATAAATACTGCAGGTCACGCTACAGGTACTGGATTCTTAATTTGTTTCGCAATAACAAGTACTTTAAAAATTTTAATGAATTCTCGATATTTCGTTTACAACTTTAGATAATATATATCCAAGTTCCACATAGCTGATGTCCGTAGGTTATTAGGATTTAAACAGATTTCGAAGGCCGCACATTTTCGTGCCCACGGCCGCGAGTTGCGCATCCCTGCCCTAGAGTATTCCTTTCTACGATTGGATCCCAAATTTTGGTTTGTCTTCTTTACCCCTGTTTTATCCAGTTACATAATGGTATTCAGTTACCTGTGAGATCCCATTCTGGATTCTCTAAAAAATATAGCTAAATCAATATTAATTTAAGTGTTTGGTTTTTTTTATGATGGGTCCCCGGTGGGAACTATTTTATCCACCTAAAGTTTGAAACGGAAACTAAGTCTGAAAAATCTTTTGATGCGGCTTTAATATTTGACTTATTTTTTGTTATAAACTACTGCGGAAGGATAAAACGCAGAAGTTTCTAGAAAGTTTTTAATTATACCCGAATCAAGTGTGGGTGATAAATTTATAGTACACTCATAGTGAGGAAAATAATTTGGCTGAAAATTTAAAACTTTTCAAAATAAAAAAGACTAAAAAACAACGTAGGTCTTGCGCACATTAATTTTAGAATTTTCTTTAATATTTTAGACATTCTATCATTTCACATTTATCTAGTTTAAAACCGGTCAAAAACTGGATAAGACCTTAAATTGAAACCAATTATAATCTCTTTCAAGGCGAATTTACGAAAGCTTCCAGAATATTTTACATCTTACTTAAATCAAAAGAATAATTAGACAAATATTACATTCAAATTTTGCGAAATAATGGGGTTAATACTTTAAAACATGTCCCAGTAAAACAGGCCCAAAAATATCTGAGATCCTACAATAACAAAATTTAGAATATTCTAGAATACTTTAAATAAACTAAAAATAAATTTACACATTTAGAATTTTCTAGAACCTATAAGACATTTTATCCCGTGATGAGTACTTAATTGAAAATCAGTTAGAAAACTTTAAGATAAGACCTCTATTCAACACACATTAATTTACAAAAGATTCTAGAATGAGTGAAATCTTATCCAAGTCAATAGAATAATAAGATTAACATAACATAAACAATTTAACAATTTAGGATGTTAATACTTTAAAACATGTCCCAGTAAAACAGGCCAGAAATAACAGATATCCTTCAATGATCATATTTAGAATATTCAAGAATAGTTTATATAGATCCTAAATAAAGAGAAACACTCTCATGTTCTCTCCTTTTTCTAAGCTTAAACCCACGTTACTCTGACGCCTACAATTAGGGGCTCCCTTCCTTTTTGAAGTAGGAACTCTCACTATTTTTCTGTCTCTGACGCTCTTGCTGTTTAAATATTTTCGCGCACCATCTTCAGAAAAGAATGTCATACAATTTCGGAAACCTGCTTCTAAAAAAACTGTATCGTAGTAATTCCAAAAAAATGCACCAATCTTTTTATCTTATTCTATAAATAACGTAATTGCTATCAGAAAGAATGTTTTGAAAAAAGTATTTTTAAAAATGTATAAGTTAAAAGATAGATAAAACGATATTGGTACTGACGATCTTAATGCCGCTGTCCATTGTTGCTCGGGCGTCGCACTTGGCTTTGTTCAGGGCTATCAGGCAATTTTAGAAACGTGAGTTAAAAAAATTAATGTTTATTGTGATTCCAATTAATATGCGACGATATTTTAGATTATCGTATACGTAAAGTATCTGAAATGGGAATATATTTTTTTCAAACGATTTATAATAGTTTAAATTTAGATAAAACAATTATAGAACTTAGGATTTTGCTACACTGTGCTTTTCAGACTAATCATGTTGTCTTTGCTCATACTGAAGTAGAATTTAAAGTTTTTTAGGCAATTTTAAAAGAGATTGTTTTATAAAAATTGTGCAGGGAATAAAAATAGACTGATTTCATAAATGTTATTAAATCTTTCTCATTTTGGAAGTATCATTTACATTTGCGTATAAATATGTCATAATATGTATTTAATTTAAAGAGTAGTTATTTTATAGTAGTTTAAGAATGGATTCTAAATAGAATTAGTAATAGATTTGTCTCATGTAATATTAATATATTAATATTAGTTATTAAATATGAGTATGAAAATACTATTGAAATAGAACGGAGTATACATTTTGAAGCCTATAGTAAGATGTAAAAACATCTCAATATAACTAACATTTAATAGTAAATTTTGAATTTGGCGCTAAAAACTTTGATTTATAATTTATAGTGCTCTAAAATTATCACATTTGATCTTACGGCATTTTTCTTCTAACGCCTATTAATGTCACATGTCACTTTTCATGTGTGTTAGTACGCTTTATCAAACAACAACATCTGAATCTCACGTACAATGATTCCTCAGAATACTTAATGTTATTAAAACGAAATTTAATACTCCAGTATCCAATGATCAATTGAATCACTATGTACAAGAATCAATTTGAAGCTTCACATAGGGGAGAAACATAACAGCCATCATCCTCGTTTTCTTTCTCGAAACTCCTCTTGCGCATTCGTCACGTGACATCTTTCTCTGTTCTCAATATCTTGACTCTCACATGACAGATGTTCAAATTCTTTATTTAGTAGGTTAAATGTTATGGCGCACGAATAGTTTCTTGCAAGGACATGCAATTCATCAACGCGTTCTTTTTAGTTTTCTTTTATAATTCCATAAATGGATAAAACATTTCTCGTTCTACTTCTTGCTCTAAAGATAGAACCACGTCTTCTGAATTGTTCCAGCTCAGAATTGTTATACTTCTAACTCGGCGTTCATTTGATATTTTCAACTATCTATAATCTCTGTATTACCACATCTCTTTGTTTCATGAAATGGGTTTCCATTAATTTTTTTTTTAAAGACTGGTAGATCTACCCAAAAATTGAGATAAAAAAGAGAAGAAAAAATGCATTTAAATGAGTGAAATTTCAGCATATGATCTCGTTTTACAAGTAACTTCTACAGATGTCAAAAATCTTAAATTATGTCTTTTTTTGAAATTTTTATGCTAAAGTGGTGTTTAATAAATAGCCATAAATCTTAATAAGTTTGCATGAAATTAACGAAATCAAAATATTTGCACATTATTTTAAATGGATAGTCGTCACATTTTTAATAACCATATTTTAATTAAAAACACAACTTACGCATGCTATTTAATGCAAAAAAAAAATAAAAAAATCCTAAGTTATCATGCAATCTTTTTATGAAAACTGGCGACTGTTGTATGAATTACTACTTGCAAGTTAAACACGTAATTAGAAACACCATGACATGAAGCTACTTGTTAGCGCATCCTTCTGTGCATGTCGCAATTCCAAGTTAATACTGTCGTGGCGATATTAATAGTACATATTCGGTCCAGCGGCTATTTGTTTGTGTGTGTGTGTTATAGTAATTTAATATTTGTGTACGGGTTAGCGTTAGTTAAAAAATACACAATGTGTTTTTAAAAATGTGGCGGGAATCCGTTAATTTGGACTCGAAATTTAGAATATTTTTTCGACTTGGCTTTCGTCTGTTAAAAGTAACAGGCGGTTTTTAGAAAGGCTTTAATTTTACAAATACCCACACATGTCTCTCTCTTAATGCGTGCGATCTTGGGCGGACCAACCCCCCCCCCCCCATGGCCAAAACTGGCTGCGCTAGTTAATGCGGGGAGTTTCGTTGGTATGCAAAAATCTTAACTATGAGATTAAAATCGAAAGTATAATAGAATTTATAAAAAAAGAGTAAATCTTATCTTAGAAAATTCTACTGACAGGGCAAAAATTCTACAGTTTATTTGTTATTCCCACAGCAACTGTTTCCCAATCAGGTTGCCTGCAGACGAAGAGGACTTTGTGGGCACGTGCATGCAGTTTGTTAGATCAAACGCTGCGGTACACCCTAATGGCTGTCAGATGAGTAAGTTGTGGCAAGTAGTATGAAAAAAGTATTGATCTGTAAGGGTTGAATTAATGGAGGGATAATCTCCCCGTAAACACATTTTAAATATATTTTCCTTCATTCAGTATACAGCACACACAATGGTGCCTTACTGTAGATCAATACAAAATTTGACAAAATACGATAAAAATGGATGAGGGGTTTAATTTTGTTTTTTAAAATTAATTTTATATGCGTTATTAAAAAGAGCACTACAATATGATGCACCTCTATTAAGAGTAAATTTTGGAATATGGTTCTAAATCCTAACTAAATAAATTGATAATTAAGGATAACGATTCGTTAAGACATAATTACGTTGAAAGTTCAGATATGATCTGAGATGTCATGTGATCAGCATCACTACTGTCTTTCTTTTTAGAACCACGCCAACAGGTCAATGCTGTTACATCATTCATAGACGCTTCAACCGTGTACGGATCAACGGATGAAGTAGCAGCCAGTGTTAGAGAAGCGGGAGGTAATCAAAGTTAAATCATCATATCGCATTACTCCTAGACCTTTAAATATTTGAAAATAAACAATTTCCAACCTACGTATTTGAATAGACTTAAGGTCGCGGTTGAATTGTTATTTTACACATTATTATTATTTTTAATACAATTATTTTACATTTTATCTACTTAATTATATGTAACGTATTTAAGTAGAAAATAATTGTGTCCAATAATAAAAACCATCGTTTATTCACTGAGATTAGTTCTATACTCCCACGCATGAAATTCAGTTTCATAATTTCCCAACCATGTGAATTTATTTTTTCAATTTTGTCCAGCCGTTTGGCTCTTAGGGTACAGTTCATTTTATTGCATGCGAGCCCCATCAAGCGGACATCGCCAAGGAGATACCTCTCCGCAGGTACCGCGACTTCTTCCACAACCTTGTGCTTCAGAGCATTTCGTATGTTAGTGAAAATGGAATGGACAGTTTTCCCCATGTTGACCACTAAGCGCCAACGATTGGCATAATCTTCGATCCGAGTCAAATCGTTCTGCTGCCATTCCTGCAGTTTTGCAACGTGTTTCCTGAGCTCTTATAGCCAACTCATTAGCAAACATGGCATTCTGTGACTCGAGAATACCTTGTAGTTACTGGACTTAGGCTAAGAAGATTGTACAGCTAAGGGCCGACAGGCTAAGAAGATTGTACAGCTAAGGGCCGACCCCAGTGGTAGTACGTCGTAAAGGAAACTGGGTCTTAGCTGGACGGGTGTTCACATGGTTTCCCCTATTTGGGTATTGGGGAGTTATCGTGGCCTTTTTCAAAAGCCTTGGTAGCGTGCCTGTCGTCAAATGTTCTGTATATAAAACTGAAGTTAAATTTGGCTTATTATGCCCATATGTTTGAGCATTTTGTTGTGAATTATGTATGGTCTTGGTGCTTTGCCAGCTTGGCACTTAGTAAATACGTTTGGCTATTCTGTCATTGTGAAAGGGGCCGCGAACAACTCTAGTTGAGGGCCCTTGCGTTATCCCCTTGATCCCTCCCTTCGCATTAACTTGATTTTTGGGCTGACTTCAAATCTAGCACCTTTCTTTTTTTACCTGAGCAAAGTTTTTGTTCCGTTCCCGTGCACGCTTAATTTCCCTTGCCTTTAGACCATTTGGTGTCTTCAAAAGGTTCAAATTCTTTGTTTTGCCTGTTATTCACTCTTCGAGCTGCGGGAGTTTTCAGCATGGCAAACCGATTAAGTCTAAAATTATGTTTCCGTGCGTCGGGATCGTTCTATTTACAGCCCCAAGTATTTATTCAATAAACTTCGCGTGGATGACATCCATGTTGTCTCCTGAAATATCCAGCAGATTGAGCAGGTCTTACTAAAGTCCTTGTACTTAAGCCAATGGGCCTACCAACACTCTTGATATCTTCTTCTCGAAGCTATTTTGGCATGCTTTTAAGGACTGCTCCAGTGGTGGTGAGAATTCAAACCGGGACGGATGTAAGCTTATATTACATCAGCCGGCTCCGTTCGAAGGGCAAAGTGAAAACTGTATTAATCAGAGAGTTGCTCTTCGAAGATGATGCATCTCTTACCTCACATACTGAGAGTGGACTCCAAACAGCTGGTAAATAAGTTCTAACAGGCTTGCAAGGATTTAAGTTTAAAGATTAGCCTAAAAAGGACCAACGTTATATGAAAAGAAACAGACTGCCTCCCAGCGAACTCCATTGGCGGAGACACCTTGAAATTCATTGAGGATTTCCCCTAACCAGGCGGTAAAATCACAAGGACACTCTCCCTGGAAAAGGGAATTTAAAAAAATGAATCGTAAATTGCTATGCTAAATCAAAGTGTGTGGAACCATGTGCAGCTAAATTATAGGACGACAATCATTTTATACCAGACTTGCGTGCTTATCATCACCATTCTTTATGGCACCGACTGCTGGACGACCTATGCTAAGCAAATGAAGCAGCTAAACGTTGCCCACTTACGAAGCTTACGTAGAATCCTGCACATCAAGTTGCAGGATAAAATCACCAATGTTGAGGTACCGAGAAAGAGCCATATGCTAAGCATGCTATCAATCCTGATTCCTGGGTGATATTTGCCTGCGATGGCTGCGTCATGTCCACAGCATAAGCTCGGAGCGTATTCCAAGAGCACCGCTTTACGGTGAGTTGCCAACTAGTAAAGTAGAAAGAAAAGAATTCACAATGTCTGCTCTTCAAAGACGTCAGCAAGAAAGACATGTCACCGGCGCTGATAGACCATACAACGTGGGAAACCATTGATGAGTAGCCCACCCTGTGGCGATCAAAATTGCGTAATGGCATTCAAGCTGTGGAAGCATCTCTCACAGCTAGGTGTGAAGAGATAAGAACCAAGGAGAAAAGCTAACGGGTGCTGAGGAACAAGAATAAACAACTTCTTCCCTTGAGGATGGACTTTATTCATATACAGTAGAAGTCAATTAGTCCGGCATCCAACAGTCCGGAATGCCCGATAGTCCGGCATTGCTTCGGAAAATATTTTTTTTTAGTTTTCTGCAAAAGTGTGTCTTTAAAGCAAATAAAAACGCCCGAGAACTATTTGGAAGTGTTCGGGATAGTTCGGGATCATCCGGAAGTGCTCGGTATTATTCGAAAACAATTAGCTGTCGGCTAGTCTCAGCTGTCACAATAAATACAGGTGCAATGCAGGACAGTTAATCAATCCCGAAGCGTCTTGGTGTTTTTTTTTTTGTTGTTTTTTTGTGCGTTGTTGTTTTTGTGCGTTGTTGTTTTTGTGCGTTGTTGTTTTTGTGTCCTTTCAGATCGTAGTAAACTGTGTCTCAGTACTCTCTACTGTAATTCGTACTGTAATACGTACGTAAGTTTTGAAACTTTTTTAATAAACAAAGTGAGTTTCGTTCTAATTATACAGTGACCATGTTTTCAAAACATAAGCCTTCGAGTTCAACGGACAGAAACGTAAACACGTAACACTGGCTATCAATCACAAACTAAAAATCATCAAACGTCTAGAAAAAGTTGAGAATAGAAATGTTTTAATGAATGAGATTAATATTGGCTCATTAACTATTTGTGATATTAAAAGAAACATAGTTCATTTGTTTCACTGAGAAGCCTACACCAAAAAGGAGCACCGCCCAATAGACCGGAATTTTCGATAGTCCGGCACCGAGCCGGTCCCGAACGTGCCGGATTATCGGACTTTTATACAACTGTTAATTTTATTACCGAAGAAAATAGACACGTGTAACTTGTTTTTCATTTACCAATATTTTAAAGTGTATGTGTTCTATTTTTTTTATTTCACCCATTCCATTAAAAATGTGTAAATTAATCATTTAAAATTTTAAAAATTCAACAGCTAAATCCAATTTTTTCTATCATTCTTTATTTAAACGAGCATTAAAGCCCGTTTAAGGACGTTCCGCCACCGATTCGATAGCATGTTGTACCTCCCCTCCCACAGCCGTTTCCACCGGCCATAAGTAGGCATTCATTATAGTTATAATGGTTAACCCGTAAAACAAAGTTTTTGACAATAAATCCCAACGCTAATTTCTGGTTATCGTTTTTATAATTTTTCAATATTTGTTTATAAACTTTTTAATATAAATTTAATTTGATTTTAAAAATTCCTTACTACACTGATATTAAGATACTATTCGGGTCTACGATAAGTATTTGCCGAATCATGATTGGTGCTAAAATTTCGATATATATTTTTTTGTAATTATAATCTCTATATTAGAAATATTTGACTAGGGCCATCGCTTTACACTTAAAATTCACACACTAAGTACATAATTAGAATTAGAGTTTTTAATGACAAGATATGTATCAAAACAGAATTTAAGAAATTTACAACTTCATTTGCACATTAAAAATAACAAAAGAACGTGCATCGTTTGACAATTGTAATAAAGTACTCTGTACGTATCTATAAAATAAAGATAGTACCCGTAAAAAAGCCACAGCTCAATTTAATATGAGCACATCAAAATTTGCGCATCGTAGTTTGACAAAAAATATTTTTGAAAGCAAGCAGTTCAAAATAAAGTCGGTGAAAAAATAACTGCACAAAAAAATAACTTGCCATGAACGTCCGCGTAAACGTGTTGAATGTGTAAAAAGAATTAAATTTTTCTGATTTGCTGTTGGGAGTCTGTAGGAATTTGAAGGACCAATCACTATCGATGACCACACAATAAATATCCTTTTATTGCTTAGGATAATATTTTTCTTTGTATCTTTTCCCTTCAAGTTACTTGCTCAAAACAAAATATGGAAAGTTTTTACCTGAAGATGTAAAGGGTTCCTGCATTCGAAGACCTGGAACGAAAGACTATTGCTTTCTAGCTGGTAATTTTTTGGCACGAAAATAATGTGCCTCTGATTTCATAATCGAAAGTGATAAAAATGTATCAATAAAAAAGTGCAGCTATTATTTTAACTGTAACAATAATTTCAATATCTACAAGAAATGTTGATAAGTATTCATAAAACTGAAAAAAAAAATATTTTAAATCATTAGAAAATTCATTGAATCGTATTTTTTTTTTTAAATTATTTTTAGAATTTACAAGGAAACTCTTTAAGTTCACCTATTAAATTAAGCTAATTGATGATTTATAATGATGAAATTAATGTACGACGGCACATCAAAATTACCCAAGGAAAGATAGTCTATTTGCTTTAATGTCTACAAAACAAATGCTCAATCTGTATGACAGAGTCTAGGACTGATCTCAAACTAGAATATTTTTAATGCATTATTATTTTTTTTCTTCACAAATTAACTTCCTAACACTAACAGGTGACTTCCGCGTCAATCAGCATCCTTATCTGCAATCACTTCACACCATTTTCTTACGTGAACACAACAGAATCGCCAGAAAACTCAGATATCTTAGGCCACGTGATTCAAATGAAGAAATCTTTCAGCGGACAAGAAAAATCATTTCCGGTGGGTTGGAGATATATCTTATAATGAAATTACAGCCCTAAATTTCAAGCAAGGGGCTTAAGAAATCAAATCAAAACAAAGTTATAAAACACCCAATTTGCCTGTCAGAATTATTCTTAAGTTTCGTGCGTTTATCTTAGAAACAAAGAATGTAACTTAATTATGCACTTTCGTGTATTTATTACATACGGCAGTAATTTAAGCATTAATGTGTCGTGTGAATAGATTGGTTAGCAACATATTTGATATTTTCATTTTTAAAAATATAAGTTATTTTTTTATTCTTAACATAAATATTTGTATAAATTTTTAAGCTTTATCAAAAAATGAAGATTTGATTTTTGACACATAACATATTAATTTATTAAACTGGTCTACAACAATATTGTTTGTCTTTCAATTCTATATTAACTAAAGTAAAAAAAAATGACTATGCGGCCACCATTATACTTCTTGTATCCCTCATCATTTACGTATTTCTTTCTGTTTCTGCCTTGTTCTATACAGCCCTGCAACAGAAGGTCACCTACAACGAATGGTTGCCTGTTATCATGGCTTACATCAAAGACTATGAGCTACTCTCCAAGGACGGACGGACTACTTATAGACCAACACTAAGTGAGAGACATGTTATGTTGTTGTGTTGACTTGTTTGAGCTTGTGTGATAAAGGAGTAGGAAACACGCGATTGGGATGTTAATGAAAATAGTGTGTAGTTGTGAACTAGAGGATGGCTGGTTATTAAAGTAATGTGCACAATGTACAAAGAAGTTAAGAGAAGGATTTATTTTAGATAGTTGTTACCCAGACAAGCGTTGATGTCGTGTTTCTTGACTTGCAAGTTCTATTACACAGGCGCTCCCCTTATGCTCGTGGAGTTTTCCTCGGCTGCGATGAGGTTTGGTCATTCTCTGATCCCCGACATGTTCCCTATCGGAGACTGCTGGCAACCTCTCAGGAAACTATTCAACAGGTAAGCAACTGTTCATGTTACCTTTGGATCATGTAAATGATAAGTCAAGTTGTGCCAACAAGATTGGACAATATGGGTTTCGGGATGTGTTCAAATCAATATTCATTGAGTGAAGTGTATAAGAAACACATAAAAATATCTGATTGACTATTACAAATTTATAAAATGATCTCAACTATGAAAATTTTAAAACTAAAATGTATATGTCATTATTTTATATTTGGGTCACTGTTCATAGCATGACACATCAATTAAGATAAATTTAAATAGTTACTTTTAGACGGGCAAAAGAATTTAAGGTCAATATTAAGAGCAGCAACCATTTGATACGCGGAAGAGTTATGTCAGTTCACTCAATTTTTTTCCCCCAAATTAATCAAACATATTTCTAAAAACCGTTCAAGAAACATGTGGATACATTTTTTCAGACCCGGCTTTGTGTTAGACAGTTTTGATGACGTTGTATCCGGGATGGTCGGTGTTGGCAGTGCTTGGACAGTAAAGGCACAGAAAGTAGACAGAAATTTTGGTAAGGAATTTAGTAGGGGATTTTGACTCCGGCTTCTGCAAATCCGGAATCCGTCAAATTTTACAAATCTGGCTTCCGACTTTTGCTTTGGCAGAATTTCACTTCACAGAGCCAGCCAAATGCGCTTGGTCGGTAGAACCATATAATATACTAGAAGCAAGTACCTGGCTTCACACGGGTTTATAAATGAGGTTTTCTGTAGACGGGTACAAAACTTTTTATTTGCATGCAATAAAAGGCTACAATTATCTCAAAGCTATGAGATGGATAACATTTTGGTAGTTCCAATGGGATTTTGTACACAAAGATTTTACTCTTTGGCCTTTCTGGAGTAGGCCACAAACAAAGTCCAATGAGAAAAGCATAGTGTCTGCAAGTGTATACCAGCAATCCCAAAAGACTGGGGCACCATTTATGACTGCTTCTACGTGGCAGTATACTGAACAACTTTCCAAATTTCTACATACACGGGAAATAGTGGAATAGGTGTTTTAAGTCTTTATATATCTTATATTTGTAAAAAAAATAATACTACATTTGGGCCACGGTTCCCAGTTAGGGATAATTTAAATACTTTTTCGCCTGTTACCATTGCAGAAGTGTGCTAAAAAATTTCCAAAATTGTAATGCTTCTACCTACTCGGAAATAGGAGAATAAGATATTTTTAATTTTTATGAAGCCCATTTATAGAAAAACGTAATTGGGCCCCCGGCCTCACACGAACAGGAGTTTTAAAATTCTTATTCGTTAATTATCACCATGAAGGCCTCCTCAACAACTTTCCAAAAGTTTCATGCTTCTACCTACACGGAAAATGGGAAAATACATCCGTTTTTTATATAAGAAAAATAAATTTCAGCCCCGCCTCAAGGGAAGTGATAATCTAATTTTTTACCTCTCCTACAATTGCCGATGTGCATTCCTTAACATACCAAAGTTTAATGCTTGCGCCTACTCGTGTAATTAAAGAATTAGGAATTTTCAGTTTTTATTTAGCTCATTTAAGGAAAAAAAAACATTTGGGCCCCCGGCCCCCGAAAAGGGATACTTTAAATATATATTCACATGTTTCCATTGAGGACATGTAATAAACAATTTCCTTAAGTTTCGTGCTTCGTCCTACTCAAGAAAGAAGACAATTAATTATTTTAATTTTTTTTAATGCCCAAAGAAGTATAAAAATAATTTGGGGGCCAGCGGGATTTTTAAAAGAAAAAACTGTTTAAGAACCTTCATCATGTAATTTTGTGTACTTGCATTAAATTTCACCTTATTTTGTTGTCTCGATTTTGTAAATATAGCTAATTTAAGTTTTAAAAAAGTACATTTGGGCCCACGGCCCCTCTTGAGTGAGAAAGTTTTAAGTCTTGTTCGCCATTATTGTCAGAATAGTGTACTCATTGACTTCCAAAAGTTTCATGCAATTACATACACAGTAATTGGACAATTGGTGATGAGTTGGTGTTTAATATAAGAAAAAACTACATTTGGGCTCCCGGCACCCCATGAGTGGAAAGTTTATAATTCTTTTATTTTAATTTATCGTCGAGAGAGTGTACTTAGCAACTTGCATAATAAGTTTCATGCTTCTACCTACACTGGATATTGGAAAATTTATGATTTTCACTTTTCATATAGCTCATTTTAGTTTAAAAAACTACAATTTGCCCCCC
>MUZC01000147.1:462252-489346 GCA_002072015.1 Radix auricularia
AAAAAAAAAATAATAATTAAAAAATAAACTTATTTTGGCAATTTTCTTTTTTTTATTTACTCCAATAGACTCTAGTAGCATTTCAATGACATTATTTTTACATCGCTGATTCATTACATCAAAATTTGTATTCACGTAATAAACAATGATGTTTAAGGATAATACGGCGAAACGGGCATGACGGCGAAACTTTTGAGGCGTTTCAAACTGGTAACCCGGGTACCCCTTCAAAATTTGGACGGGTACCCTGGCATCTGTTTTCAACACTATTAACAGCACTAGTCATAACATATGAGCTTTTTATTATTTTTTAATGGAAACCTCAAGTGTACTATGATCCCAAATAACTTTGAAATAATTTTGTATTCTATTTTTTCCCGCTCGCTTCTTCTAGCGTGAGTGTCATATACTTTTAGTGCCACGGTTAAGACATTTTACAAGTTACTAGTGGCCAAAGTGGGTTGCTTTTTTTTACCTTGCCAATAAGAAATTCCTATACTTATTTGAAAGTCGGGGTTTAACAATTATAAAAGTATGAAGATAATTTCTGCGATAAACAATGTGACAGGCAGGTAAAGCTAAATTTTCATTGACGGTATTATAATAATGTATCTCTCAGCATTAATTGTATATTAATGTAATATTTATGTGTATATTGAAGGCGATGAGTGAAATTCCAGATTTGCATAAAATGTCTAGACATTGTATAAAAGGCCCGATGGTTTCTGGCAAAATATGAAATGATTGCTATATCATATATTTCTTACGCATTATACAGTATGCCGAACTGTCTTCCGGCAAAATAAGTAATTGGCTTAACCCCGCCATTTTTCCAGCCACTGATGTTGGCGTTCGGTCGTCCTTTCGTCGTTGTTTCATGATGGCGATCGAGGCCTGTGAGCGTTTAAAGTTACTGTAAGACAGCGTTTAGCCGGTACTATGCTGCCAAAATTCTTCTCATGGCATCAGTTCATAGCAACAGGCTGAGATTTAACACACGTTGTCCCATAACTTTCCTATTTTATTGCTCTGTGACCATGTTTGAGGAGAAGGATCTGACAGGAATACAGCGATGTTGACATGCTACAACAATTCTACGAAGCATTATCTAAAGTAAGAACTAATGCTACTAAAAACCGCGTTTTTTTTAAAACCAAAAACTGTTACCAAAAGTTTGTGGACGATATGAAAATGGCTAGATCCACGGGAATATGGCTGGTTAAACGCTATGATGTAATGATGAAGAAAAATAAGGAGACAAAATGGGAATAAGAAGTAGCATACCAGCTAGAAGACATATTGACTTTTCTTGGTCCTCCAATGATTCTCCTGTCCAATAACGACAGGGAGTTTGCAAACTATCGTTTGAAAATCGTTCATGGTAAGCCGCGCCACATACAAAGCCAGGGGAGCGTCGAAAGAGGTAACTTGGTTATCGAAAATATGCTGTGTGCTTGGATGCAACATGAAATAACGGCCCATTGGAGTGAGGTGTTAGGTTCGTCCAACTCACGAACAGAGCTTTTCATTCTGGTATTAAAAGATCACCATGCGAAGCTCTCTTTTGCTGCAGAGCTAAAGTAAGCCTCACAACGTCGTCCCTACCTGACGATGATTGAAAAGATGTGAAAACAGACAGAGACCTCGAAAAATAATACAGATCATGTACAGCATGTGTTTTATTTTGGATTATTTCAACTTTCAAATACTTTATTATCAATAAAGTCTTTTGTTGTGCTTTTTTTACACTAATCTGTTTGCCTAAACAAAATCCCCAATTGTATAGAATGCCTGCACAAATTTATAAATTTTATACCTTGCCTGAAACCCTCAGACATTCTATTTATTGCCTAATTTCACACATTGCCCGTCACGTATATATATATTAGGGCTGTTAAAGATTAATTAAAATTTAATCGTTAACATTTTGAAAAATTAACGATTAATCTTTAATTTCAATTAAAGCCAAAAATTAAATTTATAATGTCATAAGTGACATTTAATAAACGTACTCGTCGAAAACCAAAATAACACTGGAATTTCTTCTTAATATGACATCTTTTAACCAACAACGCAAACGAGCATGTGACGAGCGGGTCTTGGTGACAACATATCCAGCCGAGCTGATAAGTCGTTCACACGGCTATAGTTTATGTCAGCTGAAGTTTTTGATACTGTAGTGAATGTTTGGTTTGCAGGTGATTTTTAAGCGAAGTGTTAGAATCATGGTAGCAATGTTCCACTTTAGTGGCGCAGTCTCGACGATATTTAACTGACGACTCACAAGAGTTTAAAAATATTGCACGAAAGTTGACGTTGTGCAACTTTGCACACCAGTTGTTTTATTTAAACATTAGACAAGGACCAATGAAGCTTAGACTTAGAGAGAACATTGCATGGTAGGCATACGATTTCTTTTATATAATTTTTATCAACATTTTGAACAGTCACCTCAGTCAACAGCTTATAACCATAATGTTCAACTAATCGTCAAAAATTAGTTTATATACATCAGCCGAAATATTTTTACTTATTGATTTGTGGTTGGCTGATTAATCGTTAAAAAAAATTTAATCGTTAAATATTTTGTACGATGAAACGAGAAATTAAAGGCTAATATCCGCAGCCCTAATTTATGTATATGTAAAATTTAAAAATTATGGCTTATCATGAAATATTTAAATTATTTATGAGCATAACTTCCTGTGCATATAATACATGGATATCATTAACGACTGAAACTAAACCTTTACAGTTGAGATATTACTAATATTTCTTATTTTGTGTCAACTTTGTAAACTCATTCAAGCAGAAAATATACTCAGCACTATTATTAAGTCTCTCTTTTTTTTTTTTTTTTTTTTTTTTTTTTTTTTATATACGCTGTGAATTAAATTTAACAGGAAAGCGGCAGATTTCAATGTATTTTGATAAACTTTTTTCTTTGAACTCTAAACAAAAGTCCTTTAACAAAAAATACTTTGTCCTTGGGGTTATTCAAAGAAGGCAAACACGCTCAAAACGGCTTTTCGCTTAGAAATACACCAACAACTTTGAGTTACCTTTTAAGACAAGCCAATGTGTTTTATCTTTCCTTCACCATTGCTTCCTCCACTCCTACCCTTAACATACTTTTTTTAAAACATAACCTCATATTTGATTTTTTTTTTTTTAAAACATGTCAGTCGTTCAATGATTTTTACTCTAATAACAAAACTAAATTGTGTTCATTTGGTAGCACCGCCTAGCGGACATTAACATTTAAGCGCCTAGGCCCGTATGACCTTACTGAAAGATACGTCATTGTTGTTGACATTTTGTTTGAATGTTACTTTGACCGTAGTTTGTGTTTATGAGTATAACTAATGCATTTACAGCAGGAATAAAAGTTTATAGAGCACTGAACTCAACAATGTTATGTTAATGATAGCAAGACGTTGGCTACAGTGTGACATGATTTGCGTGGATGGTGGCTAGGTTGCATAAGTTAGCGGTCATGAAGGAAAAAAATTTCCGACATTTTCAACGGGTACCCCGACAGATTTTTCAACAATGTTGAAAGCCCTATCTGCATCATGTTACTGTTAAGCAACAGCGAGGTTTTTTTTTATTATCTTGTTTCTACTTCTTCATTTAGTGTTAACCCGCTGATCAACTGTGACAAACACGAAGACCTGGATCTCTCCTTGTTTGCCTAAGTCAAGAAATCCGTTACGATTCTATCGTCACCTTAATTTGACATTGAACATTGACTTGAACATCCTCAACTATTTCGATTTTCTAACTACACATATCGACAAGCATTCAGATATCTGCGAAAATTGTATTTAGTATATACCAATGAAGACATTTTCTGTAATATAATTCTATAAAATCTATACAAAAAAAGAGAGATGGTAAATAAAAAAATAATGAATCCAGGTTTCATCTTTCTCGATTTTCGTGATTTTTTTTTCAATGGAAAAGCTTATTATTTTGAAATAAATATATGTACTTTTGAAAACCATTTCATATAATGATGTGTTAGAAATTTTCTTCTGTACTAAATATCAGCTATTTCCAATTTTCGTGAAAACATTTAGAATATGTTAACCAGAGCTGAAAATGTAGTTTCATTAATCCCCATGTACTAAAATTTATATTTTTATTTGTTTTTTGTTGTTTTTTGTTGTTGTTGTTGTTGTTGTTTTTTTTTTTTTTTTTGTGGTTATAAAGAATAAAGTGTAATGAAAACAAAATTCTTTATTTTTAATTCCGTGCATAATAAAGTGGTGAATGGGTATATATTAAATTTATGGAAATAAACGGAATTATTGATCACTATTAATTGAAAGTAATTGAAACAATTAGTTAAACCTTTGGAGGAACTAATTTAAAATTCACCAATGTCCTTATAGCGATCATACGCTATACGGACTCGGGTCCGAATAGCCGCAGCCTTTTTAGAACCGTGACAACAGGTCAACTGAATTAGGTCACTCGCCCACGCTTCATCTGTTCATGGATAGATGAATGAAAGGGCAGCAACAGTTAGAGAGATACGGGAGGTAATACAGACTTTATAAATTTTATTGGATTACTCCCCTGTCGTGAAGAATTGAAAGTGGACACTTTATAGTCTACTTCAATTTAATTGTTGAGTTTAAACTTATAAATAAATTATAGGTTATAAGAAAATTTCGTCACAATTGTTAAGCAACTTAACATATTTATATTTATATTGAATGTTATGAACACATTGCCCCTGACAACCAAAACATTTTATGGCAGTGGGTACATCGAGATAAGTCAGTAAAACATTTCGTGTTGGGTCTCGTATCTTTCATTTTTCGTATCTTCAACTAATTTTTAAAGTTTAAAATACATAATCTGTTCCAAGCCACACATTATCAACATTAAAAATGAGGGCGGGTGCTCGCGAAATCCAATTCTAATTTAGAAATACAACACAAAAGATAGAGGTTTAATATAAAAATTAAAGATGTATAATTTATAGTAAATTAGAGAATGAGGGAACAGCATATGTAAAACCAGATAATCATCCGCCCCATGTTTTTATTCAAATTATTTTTTTTTAAAGTTCTTGAAAATATAAGTTTTAATTTATTTTGTTCTTTTTAGTCCAATTGTAAAAACGGTGGTTTTTATCAGAATTTTAAAAAAAAAACTTTTCTTTATTATGACTGGCATGCTTTATCAAGCAGGCATCGCAGTAGAAATATTATTCAACAGCCAACGCGGTTTCTCCAAATACCTTGCAAAAGTGGGACATTTTATCAGCAAATGCTCGACCGTCTCCTCATAGGTACCACATAAATGACAGCCAATGTTCTTTTCTGTGTCCAACCTATAAATGTAGCTTTTCTTGGGACTGTTTTCAGTCCTTTTTTGTGTAATGAGTGTCTGATTTACGCTTGTGTGTCTACCAGGGATTGCTCGTTCTCGGTCGGGCAGATACCGGCAATCTTTTCTCACCGTGTCTTCAGAAGCCCAGCCGCGGAGCAAACTCTCTCGGGAATGTTCCTTAAGGCACTATTTAGCCACTTATCTGCGGCGTGGCGTGGATATGTGCCCCCCGGAGCGGAACCCTTATTTGCCATACAAAATGTATTTTAAAAAAAATAATAATAATAATACTGAAACTATGCATGTTTATGCTAGAAATAAATATTAATGCTATTATTTCTTTATTTAAAAATTACCCATGGCACATTCTTTGATGTATAAAAGTTGTCAGCCAAGAAATGCTCAATAATAATAATAATAATAATAATAATAATAATAATAAAATGATAATTTATATAGCGCTGTATCCCAGCTAGGAGCCGGGCTCACAGCGCTTTACATGGACTTAATAATACATATATTAATTAAATAAACCTTCATATTTTACTAACTACATAAATGACAATAGGTTATACATTAGCTACGTTAATCATTAAAAGAAATGTTGTTTCATGAATTTTCAAAATAAATTTTGAAAATATGTGTCTTAAGTGCTGTCTTAAAGGACTTAGCAGTGGAAATACTACGAATGTGTAATGGAAGAGAATTCCATTGTTTGGCTGCGAAACAATAGAAATGCCCTTTCGCCAACTTATCGAAAATATATATAGATTTGTCAATTTTAGTGTATTCATTGTCTTTCATTCTCTTAATTGGTAAATAACTTCGCATCGTAGTATTCATGAAGTAATTATTTCCAGCTAGTGCATGGTTACAGATGTCTAAAAAAAAAATTTAAGAAAAAGATTTCATTGCGGCTAGCAAGTTCTGCTTCTTTTCATATGTAGAGATTTTCGTCAGATTCTTTCAATTTTCTATATCTTTCAAATTAACCATTAAAAGAAGGTTCAAGGTGCATTTACTATTACTATTTTTTAGCATCATAACGGTTATAGTTTTAATTATAAAGCACAAAGTTTGCATTAAACAGAGCTTGCATATCTCCAGCTGAAACTAATTAATAAAATTTAAGGAATTTTTAATTAGAAAATTCAACAATAAGAAATTGCAAAGTGTAATATAAAAATAAAGTAATAAAGTGGTTATTCATCGAATAACATGAAGCATGTAAGGAAACTATTTACTTCAAAAATTAACGCTAAACTAGATACGACCCGCGATATAGCATACGCCACAATCTTGGTCATAGAAAATGGGGGAGACTCAAGTGACAGCACGAATGAATGAGGACGACGCGAGTTGATGACGAGGGGCTGCCGATGAATTGTGGGTCTCAAAACATGCAACGATTTGTTCTTTTTCTTGAGGAAGTGGTCAAGATTAAAAATGCACCATAGCCACACAAAAAAAGAAAAAAACTACGCATACGAGTGTCTCAAATTCCTACCACAAGTAATGCAGACGAAAAGGTGCACTAACCACTAATCCGCTGTTCTCCAATCGTCATTATAACGCCCTTAACTTATGGATGTTTCAATTGTGTATCTATAGGTTTATTACACCACCGCCTATGCAAGAAACGAAATCTTATAAACGCATTTAATTACCGGATTTCGAAAAATGCAGAGAATCATGAGAAAAAGACAAATGAAACTTTAGAATCCGGATATTCATAATATCAGTTAGTTTTTAAAGATACATTTTTCTAGGCTGTCATGTCTGGTTAAGACATCGTGCATCTAAACGTACACACATGCAGTGGCGTAGAGTGGGTTTGTGCAACCCGTGGAAGAAACAAGCTTTCCTGCCACCCACCAAGACCCACCGAAAATTTTTTTGATGCCATATAGAAAGGACTCTTTATACTAGAAACAAGGAAATAATAAGGGCGTACATTTTTATATTATTAATAAATACGTGTACCGGTAGATAAAATTTATAACTTTAAAAAAAAAATCGAAATTTTCATCTCTACCCTATGGCAAAATCTTTATTGTATCAATGTTGTAAGCCACACCACCATGCTCAATACCTAAAATATGTATGGAAGTATCTATCTCTGTGCATCTGTGCGTTCATTTTCGATTACATTTAAATCTCCATTAACTATTAACTTAATTTTGTATAAGCTCCTCTCGCAGCTGTAAGGGTTTAAAATGCAGTGTAACTACAACCTTAAATACAATGAACTTGAATAAATCATTAATACATTTTTTATCCGTGTGGTAAAATACCACTTGCTTGTCTATATCATGAAAGATAATTTGAATTTAAATATTCTAACTTGAAGACCAAATTTCAATGTCCAGTAGATTAGCCGGCGTACGTAAATCATTTGAGTTTCCGAATTATATAACTTCCAAAACCTAAGATGAAATTCTACAGTAACTTCGCCAACAAATTTCTTCTCACCTATTTATCTGCATATGATGGCTAAGACTCCAGTTTGATCGCCAGACATATGATCTCTCGTTCTTTGACTGAAATGTTTGATTAAAATGAGTTTAGATTTATACTACCACAGCCTTTTGTTTTTTCAGTTCTATAGCAGTTTTTGCATTAAAAACTTTCACTTACTTTAAAATATTTTTTCTTTAAAAATTCCTGTTGATAAGCTAATTAACAATGTGGAATTGGCTTCCTCAAGAAATAGCCGCCCAGGGCATTTTAAGCTCATATTGGAATTTGTTTGAATATAGTAATGTTCACTGTTACCACAGGAAAGGCTATCAATTAATCTTTCAGCAGATCAGTTTCCTTTCTTCATACTATTTAAGCATCAAAGATCTTATTTTAAGTAGCATAAGTATCAGAATATTTTATATCCATTATAGGGCTTTAACTTTTGGCAGAAAGGTTTACATATTTTAGGATAGTTCCTTTTCCTTCATTTCTTTTATCGATTTCTTTTTTATTCGAATGTATTTTATTCTGATAATTCTTTTTTTTTTAAATTATATTTAAGAGCTAATCCACTCGAGGAATTTGTCACCGCTAACAAAGTGCCGCCTAGGGCACTTACACCCTTGCCCCCTTTGCTATGCCACTATCCCTTTGTGTTATTAAAGTTACTTAAATAAAATGAGGTTAATTCAGATCCTGGTCTATGTTTGGCCAGATCTTCTTGAGGTCAACATCTTTGTGTTTATAAATAAAAAAGACTCTGAGATTTTAAATTTTAATTTTCACTTTAAAAAAAAAAAGTAAATTAAAAAGCTGTGACGATTGACTGTTGGCCTCATATGCAAAGGGCTGTCACCTTCAACAATTACATTTAGAAATACGTGGAGAAATTAACTGAACATGCAACTTAAACCTAAAATAAAATTTCATACTAGTTTAAAGTACTAAATTGATGTTAAGTAATGTTCCGTTTAAGCTGCGTGGCTGCACAGCCAAGCACATATTTTACCCTAGCCGAGCAGGAGTTATGAACTAGTGTGCAGAAAATGTTATATTGAAAAAAAATGGATGCGTGCAACATCGCACACAAGTTTTTCCACTTTTCACACGGACAAACGAACCTTAGAGGGAGCATTGGTGTAAACTTTTTATTTTCGTTTCCAAAACAATAACAGTTGCGTCATGTATGGCCGGAAACATTTTAATCATGCATGTCTGGAATAGTGAGTTAAGAGTGGCCGCCAATATAGCGTACCGACAAAACAAAATCAAGGCACCCTCGAGAGTAAAATAAAATTTTTGATGTTTGGTTATCGGGACATTGAGGGCGAGCTGGTCCAGCGGTAGCGCGCTGGGCTGCAACACTGCGGCAATATAGAGTCACGGGTACTAGCTTTAATGCTCACCCAGCCTCTTATGGGTGCTTCACATCCGTTGGAGAACTAAAGGCGGCTGGTCATTGTGCTAGCCATAAAACCTGTAAACGCTACTTCACTTGTCTCCCTACAGGCCATCAATTTCTCAAAGGGGACTTGACTTTTTTTAGATTTTCTTTACTTCTTAAGCCCGTTTGCAACACAGACAAGAGAAAATTTGGACCCCTCTTCATCAACAAGTCGAACCTCAATTACTGGTCAGCCTTTCTTTTTTTATGTTGACTGGGTAGACCTGTCAGAATCAACTTTATAGATAATAAATGTTATTTGCACCTTAGGTTGGCTTCTTATTATTCCTTCTGATCCTGTTAAAGTTCAGACTAATTGTAGCAAATGGTCCCTCGGCTATAGTTCCATTTGCGACTCTTCTTCAACACAATAAAAGAAAGCAGATCACTTTTAAAAATGTAAAGTTGATGCATTTTGTAGCTGTTAACTAGGCGATAAGTTAATTTAGAAGTTGGAATAGGAAAAAATTGCATAAGATGTTTCCAAAGAAAATAATAAATATTTTGATTTAAGTTCTTTCAAAAGAGATATTGATAATAAAGGAAGAAATGTTTAAACCTTTCAGTTAAATTGTGTTCTGATTATTTCACTAGCTGAAACATTATGCGCAATGTTCTTTCTAAGTTTGGTTGGGCGGTGTACATAGTAAAGAAACTTGACAATGCTGAACGGCATCAATTTCTTGTGCAATAGTTTTACAGACTTTCATGTGTAGTAATATTAACTTTACTATGTAATAATTTCAAGCCTAAACAATTTGAAAAGATGTAAGGAAGCAATAAATGTTTGATTAATTTATATATATATATACATTATTTCTTTTATTGAATTTGTTGTTTAAATTTTAGTTTCATTATTATTTGATGCAAGGGGTTGTAGGGCGACTGTAGCGCCCAATTTTTTTTTAAAAAAAAGCTAAATTAACTTATCCTTGTTTGATAACATTCGCAATATTAATAATTAAACTATCTGAAATGTACACAAAGTATTTTATAATTTTAAATCCTCAAATCCTCTGTGTACATCTGTCCCTCTTTCAAAATTAAAATATAAACTAAAACAATTTCGTCAAAAAATATTTTTTGCTAGCGAGAAATACTACACGCATTTTAACTGCTAAGGCCTGTTGTATTATTTCTAAAATAATCTCAATTGATAACTATTTTGCACACCTGCTGATCCACATCTTATAAGCTCAAACAATGACGTCATAGCGTTGCGTATCATCCAGCCTGCCAGCCAACCAGTGACTTGGGTTATTTTATTGTTTATGAAATCAAAACTCAAAGACCACATCTCTTTAATCTTTAAGTTTAAATGTAATTCAATAAAAATCAAACCTTTCTTTACATATTAAACGTATATGGTATACACTGTAAACAATAATAATAAAAGAAAATTTTCTGTCCGTTCTGTCCGGTTTGGTCCCATAAAATCCTAAAAGACGTAACACACGACGTCCTGCGCCTCGCCTGCACCTCGTCATGGTGCTTCAGATAGCCTTGTTTGTAAATAACTTTAGTGAAACCATCGTCGACAATGCCATTCCTGCTAACAAGCGGAAGGTTGCAGGTTCAATCCCCCAGCTAAGAAACTACTTTTTAAATTTTTTAAAATGTTTGTGTTTGTACCCGTTCATTTCCCACTTTCTTTTCGAACATGCGGCCATCCATTTATTACGTACGCAAAAAAGTCGTATTTTTCGTACCCTCCTCCCTCCTGTTGCACTCCGTACATTTTCGGACCCCCTCCCCCAAAGCGCACATACAAATTCGCCTACCCCCACCCCACCGCTTGAAAAATTACTTAAAAATATATTGGGTTTACTCTTTGGGACATTCCATAAATGACGTCATGCACCTAAGAGGGGAGGGGGTCAGCATTTGTCACTATTTGTAACGATGTGTGAAGAGTGTTAAGGGGTGTTTCAGAAATATGACGTCACATAAAAAATGCTCAACTTTAAATAAAAGTTACCCTAAAATATTTCTTTGCTTCGATTTATTTAGTGACGTCTTCGTTTGCTTCACACGTGTTAACGATATAAGATTTCAGCCTTACTAAATACTTATTTAAATGAAAAAAAGTAATTTGCAACATGCTAATTTTCAATAAGAAAATATGGGTTATATCCCGTTATGTTTATATAACAGCTGAGACAGGGATATGCAAAAGAAAAACTTCTAATAATTTAAAGAAATGGAAATATAAATCAGACGGATATATTTTAGATATGTGGGAATGTTTGGTTGAATAAAATATTAATTACTTTTAAATAATTAAAATTTCAGAATTTCCTTTGCATTAAATTATAAAACATTATTGCATATCAGTCTTTACTCAGTCAGTCACGAATGCCTTTTGCAGTCTGAGCGGTTTACGTTAATAGGCTTAGTATTATGCAAATTAAATTATTTGTGCTTACGAACGCATTCAGTGGAGACCCCCCTCCCCGTACGCATCCATACCCAAAATGCGATTTTTCGAAGACCCCTGCTTGCGTACGTAATATATGGATGGCCCCCATGACTTCGCAACACGGCTGTTAATTCGAGTTGCTCTGATTTCTTCGTAATTTAGTTTTTGTCTGTTCTCCCGCCCGCCCCCTTAATTTCTTTGCACTATTTATGAGCAACTCTGCGGCGTATGTTACACCGCGGGCATCTAGTATGTTTTTTTAAATTTTATGTATAACTTACACTCACCTTTATTAGTATGTTTTTACATTCATATTATATATGTCTAATTGTTTTTATTTTAAGGTGTGTAATTATTTAAATATTATTATTTTATTATTATTTTAAAAATATTTCGCTAAGAAAATGTGTTTTATAAAATTTCTGTAAGAAAAATGCGTCATGGAAAAAAATACAATTATGTAAGACTACGAATTTAAGTCAATCCTTATTGTCATAAAGTTAGTAACTAGGAAAACATTATAATTGTACAATATTTTGTCAACAATGCTATAACTATAAATCGTCCTTTGCCTCACAGGTGTTGCTTGTCATATTATTGCATTGTGGCTAGGTTGTTCATGAAAGTTTACTATAGATTCTAGTTGTTGATTGGTGCGCATTAATGAACTTCATTTTTTTCCGCGTCGCTAGTATGGATTGTTACAAAGGAACATTGTGTATATTTTAAGTTTTACTTTTATTTCTGTCACATGATAGTGATTAATATATGATTGGTAGAGAGAGAGAGATCACGTGACGAATGAATCCCAAGAGGCAATGCACCAGTTGGGAGATGGAAGAGGTATGAAAAAGATGGCAGGATGCACAACTGATTTCACAGATGTATAAAATGTATATATATTCTTAGTTTTGTATTAAAGTATTATATGTTCTGAAGGAAATATGGTTTTTAATGCAAGTTGCACTTTGTCTGTAACACGCCTACAAGAGTGAAAGAGGTCCAACTAGAAACGTTACATAGATATCAGTTACAATTTCCAAATGTGGTTTGGATCATCTCTTCACATTCCATTGCGTTTAAAATTTTGAGATCCACTTTTAGATGTAGATGATAACAACTCTTTGTGATGAGATGTTACATAATACTTTTCCTAATGCGCTTTTTACATAGATTATGATATTGTATTTCAGTATCTTTTATTTTAACCAATGAGCTCTGTGAAAAATTGAGCAAAGTAAAAATATACAAACAGGAAGAACATTAAATGTAACCAGGTTAAAGTAAAAGCTTTTGTGATATGATGTTCCAAATAGAAGGAGGTCCGCATTACCTGCAGTCACTTAAAATATTTCAATTAATAATTGCATTTCTTTTTTCCATTTATTTATGTAGATATATAATTTTATATATATATATATATATATATACAGACACACACAGAAGCGTAACTGGGATTTCTGCGCCCTTAGTTAATTAATTTTGTGCGCCCTTGGGAAATAGGGAAAATACTAAATTATACACAATAAATTGACTATAAATGGATTAGCGTATGACTATTGGCAACTGACCCAATGCCAAGGCCTTGTCACGTATCTGTATATGAATATAATGAATAAATTCTCAATTAATCGTTAAAAACATTCTAAATTAAAATAATATTACTCGATGATAATTCAATTAAAATGTAAGAAAATATTTTTTTTTTTCAATTTATTTTTAAAAAAATCATTAATAAACAATATAATAGCCCAGATCACAGGAAGTGTATACTGAGGAACATAGTTCAATATTTCATTGCAGTTTAAAAAGTTCAAAATTTTATTTTTCTAGGTCTTTGGGTCAAGGGAAATAATTCCATAAAGAACAAATGCCAATCACTGGTTTTTGCTACTTCCCTTGAGATGTTTGGCTTTAATCAAAATTAAAGATTAATTTATGAAATTGAATTAGAGTTTTAATTTTTCAAAAGTTATTGATTAAATTTGAATTAATCGTTACCTGCTCTAATATCTGATACTATATACATACTTGTGTTTTACCAGTAATAAATAACGGAAATTTGTAAAGTAAATATATATTTTTTTAACTGTCTCGTTTGCCTGAAAACGGTAAAGTATATAATCGGAAATGTGGAAACAAAAGGAAAAAGTTTAAATCACATTTTCATATTGAACAATTATTGTATGAGGACGTTCCAAAAGAGTTGTTTTTTAGCGCAGTATTTATTTTTTCAAAGCTTCAAAGCGGTGGTCTTTCTAAAATCTACCGTCGCGAACAGACGTACACAGCAAATTATATATTTTGATTATATATACGAATATATATATTATGAGAAAACGTCTGAGCGCTATATAAGTTTGCATGAATAATAATTACATAATCATGATAATTGTAAATGCAAAAGTTTGATGTTTGAAGTATTCGCAAATATTGTTTAACTTGTGGCATTGAATAGTGCGTACCAATTATGACTGCACCAATAATACAGCACAGTGCGTTAAAAAATAAAACATTTGACTGTAATGTGATCTATATCAAGTTCACCTGTGATTTGAAGACGTTTAAGCTTCATTGAAGATTATGACTTGTCAGTCTTTTTCGCCCATTTGTCCAGACATTATTACTACAATATTACCCAAATCACTTCAAAAATAGAATTACCTATTTACACGTTTAAATAGCAAATAACTATTTATTTTGCATTAAACGTGAAAGCAAAGTTTGTCACATGATGAAATAAAAGATTAAAGTTACAACAGTTAATTGTATTTACAATTAAATATATACGTTTTGAGAATTCACATCAACGCTTTCATTACTGTCAAGTCAGCACATTTTACAGATCTATTGGCATTGGTCCATAATTATTACATCCACATCATCAAAAACGTGTAAACAAGCAATGCAACTATTTACAAATTTAGAGCTCAAGGGAAGAAACGGCGATGTCACATTTTTGTACTTTTGATATGATCTAGTTCTAATGTGCAAAATACAGATTTTAAATAAATAAATATATTTCAATTTTTAATTAGGTCAGATACATTTTTTTTCATATAATCGGTTTCAGAACATTCTATTTTATATCCTTTATCAGATACTGGGGATAACTGAAAACATTCAAAAATTTCAAATATCTTGAGGTCTTCAAATGTGCATAAAAAAAGAACTATTTATTTTGCATGAAATCTTTAAATTAAAGTTTTTCACAGGATAAAAGAAAATATTAAAGTACCAATAATAATTAATCGTATTTATAATTAATGTAATGTATATGTTTTAGGTAATGTAATAAAAGTTGTCTTTATTTTCAAGTAAGTTATTCTTCCAGTTCTATAATAAAAGCTTTTTTTAAAATTAGTCTAGGACGCATTAGAATATAACATGTAAACAATGTCGTAGCTATGGGAGGGGGGATTATTAATCCCCCTGGAACCCATTTGAGAGGAACCCCCAAATAAGTGTCCAAATTTTTTTACATAAAATATTAGGCTGCTGCCATGTATTTTGTGCTCCTAAATAGGTTACGCCCCCTTGGCCCCCAAGCCCCTACAAATTCCTAGATGCGTCACTACATGTCATTGACAATAAAGAAAACAACTATTGTGTATGTGGAGGGGGGAGATATTCCAATTTTTAAAAATGTTATTTTTTAACCACACAAATATGCACTCTTGTAGACTATAAAAGAAAGCAATTGAAAACTGAAGCATCAACCTATGTCCGTGGACAGGTTCCGGTCCGTAGGCCACCCCTCGCCGGTCAGTAGATGTTAAGAAAGGAAAGAAAATATGATTATAATCTTTCATGTGCAATCCTTAGTACTAACCTGATATATTATGTAAATGTTTCTGTAATAAGCACATAAAAGGATCGAAAAAAAATACATTGTACTACCAAGTAAGTGCAGGTAAAATTGTGCACCGGTATCTGGAGCAATGAAAAAATCCCTGCCGATCCACCATACTAAAAACTTTGGGAAGCATTGCTTTAAAGCATTCTTGATGACGTTTACGTTTTGATGTCATTGATATCGTAACCCCCCCCCCCCAACGCACAATGGTGTAGCCCTTCCGACACTCGTTTTCAACCCACATACAAACACACACACAGCTGGGTGTATTTCAAGGTCAGATTGACCCCGTCTTGATTCCTAGAATAAGGATCTACCACCCCGCTGACATCGTCTTATTAAGGTCTATTTTAATCTTTTGACCTCTCGAGAGATCATCTTACTCGTCTCGTTCAGGGACAAGTCGAGAGTATAAAATGAGCCGAGCCTCTAAAAGTTTTAACATTCAGAGATCAGACGTCTCGTATAATTTTTTTTAAAGCAGATACGGCTCGTAAGGGAAGTCGACTGCAGACTTTAAGCTTAACTGGCGGCAGCTTTCATTTTTTTTTAAAGCTAACGTTCAGTTAATACTCAGCCTATTTTTTTAGTTTAAACAAGCACAACTGTAGATGTTTCGCTTTTTTGTGATAGTGCTAACAGTTGTTGCACTCTGTCCAGTACAGGGTATATATTTTTAAAAAAAATTGATTTATATGAAATTAGTTTTAAAAATATATATATTGTTTTGTTATCAAAAGTGTTTATATTCAAAATAAAATTTTGTTTTTAAATAATCTGTAGAGTCTAATATTTATAATAATGACACAATTTCTACTAAAAATAAATTGAAAACAAGTTTCAATCATGTTTCCTCTAAATTCTGGTGTGTGTTTTTCTTTGTTCTCTGTTATTTAAAAAAAAGCTGTTTTTTCTTGCTATATATATATGTATGTATTTATATTTCTAACAAATGAATTCCTTTATACCACTTACAAGCAATTTTCATGTGACACATTAGCTTTCATTATAATTTTCTTTTAATTCAAATCACTTTTAACCGGCCCCCAAACTGTCTTCTTTCAGACACAAAGGCTGATGATGTCGAAGAAGTATATGATGTACAAATCATAAATGAGACTTACAGTGGTAAGAAAAAATATTATTACTTGTTTCATACGGAAAATACGATCGAACTAATACATTGTTTATTTTAATGGCCATATAAACTGCATTAACTTTATCTCAACAAGATTAGACATTTAATCAAACTCTATTGGGATTCACTAACTTCTTTTCACTCTCACCAAGCCCACTTGATGTTAATTTACTCTAAATACAATGTATTTCCGCCTTATAACTGTATACTGAAATAGCTTTCAACCATTATTAGTAACATATCAATATGTGTATATCTATATCTATATCTATATATATATGCTTAGTTTGATCGTTTAATATTTCATAACTATATATGTAGCGGCTGGATAGCGAAGGTAATGTTGTGTTCGCCTAACAAGTTTAAGGAGCGTCGGATCAATCCCACATTAAATCACTATAAAAATTTTGCGGAATGACTAACGCTTAGAAAGCAGCCAAAGTCTATCAAGCCCGAGAGTGCGCTAATGGAACCTTTAGAACCCCATTCGACCACGAAAAAACGAGGTTATGGAACTTTAGAAAAAATAATAAAAAATACGTGTATACGAGTACCCTAACCTACGAGATATTTGAGATACGAGCTGTCGAGCAAGCAAAGTTTTGTTTTGAAATACGAGTGACATATGAGATACGAGGAGCGGTCAGCTGCGACGTTTCACACGGCCAACCCAGTTTATTGCGCCATTGTTCCGAATAAAGGGAGTGCAAAGATGAGTGCTCTGTAAAAGATGATGTCTATTGAATTAAAGCCTGAAATCATTGGGTAAAATGAGTGATAATTTGATTTTTTTAATGCCGTTGTGTGTTTACTAGCAAAGGCTATTTACGGGGCCCCAAGCCCCGAGGGAAGGACGTTAGGGGTTCAGTGTCCTATTGTAATTTAATATAGGCTCTTATATACCAAGTTTGGTTAAGATCCATTTTATCAGCATCTAACGCTTGAACAAATGTTTATATGGCTAACTTAGGAAAATCAGCACTAAGGGGCCTCCGAACCCTTTCGGTGCAAGATGTTAAGTTGGTAACACATGTATATTTCAATCTATTTCACAATGCATACAGTTATTTATATTTCTCAAGATAATTAAAAATTGATTTCTTTGAAAATTATTCTTTTTACCGAGATCGTTGAAGAAAATAATAATTATAAACTTAGAAACTTTTTTTTTTAATTTAAAAGGCCCGGCGCCAAAAATCGTGCAAAATGTAAATTTCAAAAATCCTATATATTTCAGTCTGGATAATGAGGGATATGAGTTGAAATATTTTTAAAGATCGTGTGAAATTAAATGGAGAAAGGCATCTCAAAAGGTTACAACTACAATAGAAGAAAAAAGGTCCCGCTGCCAAAAAAAAAAAAAGAAACGGTAGAAGTTCAATTTCCATAGTATTTTTAATATGGTCCGACAAAGCATTTATGTATCTGGAATCATCCATTAACCAAGTAGGCAATGTTTGGAAAAACTGTTAGTTTAACTCATATATAACTTATCTTGGGCCCCCGGCTCCAATTAGTTGTAATTTTAAAAAAAAATTATGTCAGAAACCTTTGCTGGATTGTATTCAACAGCTTTCCAGATTTGTATAGCAGTCGGATAAATAAAACAATACTTATGTAGCTTATATAAGAAAAAAGAAATCTAGGGCACAGGGCCAAATCGGTGAAAGACGTAAAGTTTGACACAACTTTTTCAGTCTGGGTCGTTATGGGGAATAAAATAGAAAAAGTAAAAGAAAAATACATTTGGGGCCCTTCAGTCCAAAGGAATTCACATTAAGAGTTCAGAGAAATACATTATTTTAATATAGGCTCTCAAGTTCTTATATACAAAGTTTGGTCAACATCCATTAATTTTAGCAGCATCTAACGCTTACATTGATTTTCATATAGCTTACATACGCACAAATTGTCTTTATGGGCCCCCAGGCCCAGTCTGTGCAAGAAATTAACTTTAAATACCTGTTTATTTTAGTCTGGATCATAATAGATGTATTTTTCAATATTTTTCGAGGTCGTGTAAAATCATAAATGGAATAACGTCTTAAACGCTTTAAAAATACTAAGATTTTTAGCCCCCAGCCTCAAAGGAATCGACATTAGGAGTTCAATGCCCTATTGCATTTTCATATGTGCTATCAAACTAGTTTGTTAAAGATCAATACAATTTCCAAGTAGCCAACGCTTTAACTAATAGCTCGTATATGAAAATAAAACATTTTGGGCCCCCGGTACCCTATGAGTGTAATGCTCAACAAAAAGTAATGTAAACCATCCCGGAAGCATACTCAACAATTTCCCCATGTTTAATGCGTATAGGCTCGAGACGCAAGCGGTGTCGGGATCGATTCCCAGCGGTGTTGATCGGGTGAATGGTTTAGTCAGCAATAAAGGACATACAAACATATATTCATACATACATACATACTTTGATTTGCTTATATATTATATTATATATATATTACTTTTTAAAAATAAACCTTACGGGTAAATTGTGGAATTATGTTAAAAACTAAAGAATATCACAATCTTTATTTGTGTTAAAATAAAATCTGATGCGCGATTTTTTTAATGTATTATTTTTTTATTTATTTGTTGTTGCTGTTGTTTGTTTGTTTGTTTCCATTTCTAATATGTTTGAAATTTAATTCTTTGACCTGCCACAGAGGATGATGTGTCGATGCCAGCTAGTATCATGTTTGAAGGCTCAATGAGATTTCCGCCAAGAGGAAGCAACCGATGGAGACCAAGACCAAGAACAACACCAAGAGTGGGTCAGTGGGTCTCTTTAAAAAAAATAGCAAACTCCATGTTTTTTGTTTTTTCCAAAGAGATATTTTAACTTACAAAAATGTACGATTAATAAAATAATAAAAAAATATGTTGTTAAAACACATACGTAAACCATGTGATCGCCTTCAAACCCTTAACAGATTAGTTCGTAAATTTTCACTGAACTGATCATTCAAAAAAAAAAAAAGCTTAAATTCACTATAGATAATCAACAAAAATTATATGTTGATTTAACAGAATATTTTTTTACAGATGTCTGTTTGAGACGTAGCGCATTGCCCTTGTCACAAGAATTTAGTGAGGTGAGGGTTACTCTCTATAATACAATATATCAAAGAATTCTGGGCGATTTCCCAGGTATTCATCAGTGTGCTACTTTCATTTGAAAATAAGAATATAATAATAAACTAGACCACTTAAGGTAGTATATTAAAAACCCAATGTCAGCTAGTCTCAGCAATATATGAATGTGGCAGTTTGTTTGTTTGTTTGTTTGTTTGTTTGTTTTTTTTGTTTTTTTTAAATTTTATTTATTCTTTTTAATTTATTTATTTGTTTTTTAAATAAAAGGTAAAATCTGGTTAGCCATTTTTTGGCATATCCTCTAACCACAAGTCAAAACAGTTGCTAGCGCTGCTCTCCCCTGTAAAATCTGATGGTGCATTTACTAAACATATTTCATACTCAACGTGGCTAGGATGATACAGTTACTGAAGTCGTCTAAGTTTACATGCGTTCTTAAACGCGCCCAGGATGCCTTTAAATAAGAATTCTCCCTTGCCATTCCACGTGCTAAGTTCTTACAACATTAAGGGCGGGAATTGAAAGTTACTCATCTACCATATCCCATCCAAAAAAAAAAAAAAAATTTAAACACTTTCTATCCTTACAGCCTCTCAAAATTATTAGCTTGTCTGTTTACTTTTTTTACGCACTCCCTTACAACAACTGTTATAAAATACTTAAGTAACGGATGGAACAAACAAATATAGGCACCTTTTAAGTTAAAGCCAGACTTGAATACAAGTCACATTTCTTTAATTATGTCTGATGTACCATCTACATCTGGTTGACAATGTAGTTAACCAACGTTAACCCGTCTAACCTAAATTCCGTCCATGACCATAATAAATGTCTGAATATTTCAGCTATGCTTAGACTACGAGTCTAGAAAGTTCAGGACCATCAACGGAACTTGTAATAATGAGATAAACTTGGGGGCGTCCTTCAAGCCCGCCTCTCGTCTGCTACAAGCAGTATATGATGACGGTAGGTCAATTTTATTTTTAAAATGTTTAAATTGGGGTTGTAGGAATTAATGATTTATTAATCGATTAGTTGTTTAAAATTTTAATCGATCAAATTAATTTGATCCATTAAGATTCGCATAAAATTTAAGTAAATATCTCCTATACTAGATGCCCGCGGTGTGGCATACGCCGCAGATTTGTTCATAAATAGTGCAGAGAAAATAAGGGGGGGACAGACAAAACCTACATCACGAAGAAATCAGAACAACGCGAATGAACCGCCGTGTTGTGAAGTCATGGGGGCCATCCATATACAGTCAGACCCGTTTATGTCCACGGCCTAGGGGTTTTCCCGAAAAGCGTCGAGATAATAGGGTTGGCGAGAAAACCGTGGTCGAGATTAATGGGTTCGACTTTAATACGTACGCAAGCAATGGTATTTTGCATAAGGATGCGTACGGAACGAGGGAGGAGGTATCCACGGAATACGTACGTATGCACAAAAAATTTACTTTGCATAATTCTAAGACTTGTAACGTAAAGCGCTCAGACTACAAATGACATCCGTGACTGATTGAGTCAAGACTGATATGCAATAATGTTTTATAATTTAATGCAAACGGAATTCTGAACTTTTTATTATTGAAAAGTAATTAATATTTTATTCAGACCAAACATTCACACATTGCTAAAAATATATCCGTCTGATTTATATTTCCATTTCTTTAAATTAGAAGTTGTTTTTCTTTCGCCTATAGTAAACTCAGCAGTCATATAAACATAACGGGATATAACCCATATTTTCTTATTGAAAATTAGCATGTTGCAAATTACTTTATATCATTTAAATATGTATTTAGTAAGGCTGCACTCTGATATCGTTAACACGTGTGAAGCCATCGAAGACGTCATTAAATAAATTGAAGTAATCAAATGTTTAAGGGAACTTTTATTTAAAGTTGCGCATTTTGATGTGACATCATATATCTTAAACACCCCCTCACCCTCTTCACACATCGTCACAAATGGTGACAAATGCTTGACCCCCCACTTAGGTGCGTGACGTCATTTATGGACTGTCCCGAAGTGTAAACCCAATATATTTTGACTCTGGCAAAAAAGTAATTTTTCAACCGGTGGGGGTGGTACCGAATTTGTACGTTCTCATTGTGTGTGGTGGAAAAGGGGTCCCGAAAATGAACGGAGTGAAACAAGGGGAAAGGGGATACGAAAATACGACTTTGCGTACGTAATATATGGATGGCCGCATGTTCGATAAGAAAGTGGGAAATGAACGGGCACAAACAGAAACATTTTTAAAATTTAAAATAGTAATGTCTGAGCTGGGGATTGGACCTGCGACCTTCCGCTTGTTAAGAAAATGTACAAACCACTACACTACGATAGTGATGTTCGGAAAAAAACAAGTACTTGACCTCAATTGAATGCATCGTTGGGCTCCCTGACCCACCACGCTGTGAATTACCTTTTCTTGCAATCTGATTGATCGTTGGGGTCAGCGGTCAGACAGCTTGCTACTTAGTGTCGGTAAGGTTGGACCATGATGAGAATTATGCATATAGATATTTTCAAATTTATTCCTTTTTTTTTATTACTTGCATACTTGTACCTTGTATTAATATTATTTATTTAGACGTGAATAAACAAACAAAACGTGTTTTTTCTTCCTTATTTCTTGCATATCCGAACGAATTAGCGGTGTTAGTTCCCAAAATTTGGGAACCATGGTATTTCCGCAACTTGATTGATTTCGCGAAAGAATGAATCATGACTTAACGGAATCTATATTTGCGCTTTAAAAAATATTATAAATTGAAATTAATCGATTAATTTTTTCCAGATCCATGGCATAAAAAACATTAATTAGTACCAGCCCTAGTTTAAATAATTAGTAAACCTTCACGTATATTTATTTATATATTTTGAGATATGATTTAAAACATATTAAGTTGATCACGGTAAGGAGATTTAAACACAATAACCACTATGTAAAGCGTCATTAAGTAAATCGTTGGCAATAAAATATTTCAATGGAACTTTTATTTCACATTACTCACCAAATGAGTGTGACGTCAGTAAGTATGCCCCTTAAGGCTTTACCTGGAAATCTTCCCTTTCAAACAATTTTTTTAATCGGCAGATGTGGTGCACAGTTCTCCCCGCAATCATCATGATTTATTAGTGTATATAAAAATATGACAATCTCAATGGAGGGCTGAGTCACTTGGACTCTTATAACCCGCCTACAATACCAACAGCGAGCCTCAACATAAGGGCATCGCCATGGAGATATTCCTCCACAGTGCGTGTGCTGCCTGTCCCGTCCATGTCCCCAATTGCCGAAGAGCAGTCAGTCTGCAGATGTGCAACTGTCGCCTCGGCCATACCATATAAACGGCAGCCGGGTGCCCTGGTTTTGTCTAGCCTGCGCAAGTAGCTGTTTGTTGGACAATGCCCAGTCTGCGTCTGCGTGATGAGAGACTGGCCGTTCCAAATGGAGCCGCGCCTATGCTTAATCTGCTGGAAAGGTATAACCACTAAATTGACCGTGAGACGAGTAAGGTGTAGACCTTACTACACCCGAAACTAAAAACCTGACAACTGGTAATGTTAGAAAAAATTCCATAACACTCCAAGAATTTAGGGAGGAAGGGCTTGACCTTAGCGAGAGATCTGGTGAAAGGTAAAAGGGTGAGTTGGACTCCCAGAACGTATCAGAGCCTGGCTCGGTAAGCCAAAGAACGAAAGTTCTTCCGGACAAGGGAGGTAGCGCCAATTCTGCGTCCTCAATGGAATGAAGATTTCTGTGCAACCACATCTCATATGCTCTACGATAAAATTGTATCTAGAAGAGGCGCTTTCTATTCCCCTACAGGTGCTGGTTCTCCCAGAACTAAAGCCAGTGACGGTACGCCATTGCCTGGTGCACGTTTTGTGAGCCGTGCTGTCCATCCTGCAATCAACGATGTGACCAGCAGACCCGTCACCGTCATGCAGTGGGGTCAGTGGATTGACCATGACATCACTCTCTTCCCCACGGCTTCAAGTAGGTGTAGAAAGTTAAAACAGAAAGAACTCTTTTGATTCGTTAAACTATTTCATCTAATTTTAACCTTTTTAGGAGTGTTAAAAAAGTAACTATAAGTAACTGCTCTAAAACTATTTTTTATTTTCTCTAACCAGGTGCCAATGGACGAATCAACTGCTGTGGTCCGAACAACACAAACCCACCAGCTAACATAGACCCGTAAGTCACGTGTTTTCAGGAGGATAGGCTATTATAACATTATCGCCTGTAAATTTAATTAAACATGTTTAGCTCTGAACATTTTTTTTAAAAATTTGTTAATTACCAAACGTAATTTTACATTTTTTGCCTCGGACAAGACATAAGTTATTATGTATATATATTTATTTATATATTTTCCTATTTGACCATTATGGTCTAAAAAAAAAGGGGGGGGGATAAGTGAACTTGCGTTCATATGTTATTTTTGCCACGGCGTTTATATAATCTTTACAATATACACCTCCATTGTTCTCAGTAATGGACTTGTAGTCCTTCACTAATACCGCAATACCAATCATGGCCTTACGAAGTCCACTTGCCTTTCACACGTGATAACTTTCTGGTGACATCTATTGTCAAAGTTGGTATGTGCACACAAATTTCACAGCCAGCATATCACACTAATGGGGCATCGCCAGCCACTATCCTGATTTACATGTATCATCACATTCCAAGACATACTCTAATAAACGAACAGATTCCGCAGAAGAACTCAATCCACCTTCTGTACAAATATAACCAGAACAAGCCAAAGAATAGTGCAAATAAGCTTGACTGACGAATGACCTTCTAAAGGGTCAGACAATCACAGTTTATGGTGAAGGTGGTAAGTAGCTAACCGAACTGCAAATGTTTTCATACCTACAATGCTTCGGCAGTTATGCCCACCCCGAACTAAATTATAACTTGTTATGATCGGATTTCTTATTTAAAACACAAGACCAATGAATATTTATAGGGCAAAACAATCTCTATGGCGATCGTCAAGAAACCATTATAACAACATTTAAGAGACGTAAGGTGGCGTGGTTCGGTCATGAACTGCGACATAATACCCTGGCAAAAATCATACTTCAAGACACGGTAGAAGAGGCCGGCGAAGAGGTCGACAGCGGAAACATTGGTTTGGACAGCATAAAGAAACGGACAGGGATAAGATTGAATGAATTATTGGCCTCCGCTCAAAATAGGCAAATGTGGAGATCGTTGTCTGTTAAAGTGTCCCCAATGACCCTAATAGTCCCGGGACTGATGATGATGATGATGATCAGGTTTAATCTTACATTAGACAGTCAACTGCCAGTGTTGAAATTCAAAAGTTTTTTTTTTAATTTAAATTTCCACAGCAACTGTTTCCCAATCCTTTTGCCAGCAGATGAAGAGGACTTTGTGGGCACGTGTATGAACTTTGTTAGATCCAACCCCGCTAGGGATGCTAATGAATGTCTGTTGAGTAAGTTGTTGCCTGTTGCGTGGAAAACATAGGGGAGTGGAGGGGTGAATTAACGGAGTGTAGGAGTGTAGGTTGATTGAGCTTCACATAAACACATTTTTATAACCGTTTTATTTCCATCAGTATATTGCATACGACAAAGTGCTTTACTTTAGATAAATACAAATTTTTACAATGTATGACAGAAATGGGCAATAGGTTGTTTTTTTCTTTTTTAATTTAATTTATTTACTTAAATAGTTTAAGGAATTATACATGCATTTTTCAAAACAGCAATAAAGCACAATGCAACTCTCGTAAGAGTCAATTTGTATAAGGTTCTAACCATGACCAAATTGCATTGATAATGATTGATAATGTTTCGTTAAGGGGTTATTCCATGAAAGTTCCCTGTTTCACCTGAGATGTCATGTGATCTATATTAATACTTTCTTTTGGTTTTAGAACCACGCCAACAGCTCAACTCAGCTACGTCATTCATCGACGTGTCACCTGTATACGGATCAACGAATCAAGATGAAGCACGTGTTAGAAATGCAGGAGGTAATCAAGGTTTTAAAATTATATTGCATTACTCCCCTTCGTTTAAAGTTTAAATATTTGAAAATAAACGTATTTTCCCTATTTAGTCATATTAATAGACATAAGCTCGCTGTTGAATTGTTATTTTACATATTATAGTATGACAATATTTATTGAATTATTTTATTTAAAATTATGATTTAATTAGCAAAGGAAATAGACACATCTAAAATGTATACGTTAACCTATTTTTTTTTTTTAAATCTAAGTGTCCGAAATATAAATTTTGCACTCTTCACTAGCGACGTGTTTGAAGATGGTGTAACATTTTTTAAAAATTTCAACGGCCAAATTCAAATTTGGTCCTATGATTCTTAGTGGTAAACATTATTTACTTGTTTTGTTTGTTTTTTTTTAATTTTCCCTCAAGATTACCTTCTCAAAACTAAAAATGAAAAGTTTTTACCAGAAGATTTCAACAGTTCCTGTATTCGCAGACCTGGAACAAATGACTACTGCTTTCTAGCAGGTTAGCTTTAGACACGAAAATAATGTCTAAGACGTTTCGTAACTAAAAGTTATACATATTATGTCTCTGTGGAAACTGCAGATATTATTTTTAATATTTTTTTTAAAAAAACATGATATTTGTTAAAACTGAATAAATTGTTTTTTTTTTTTTTTAGTTTCTTTAAAAAAATGCACCGCATCTTAGTTTTTTTAAATAAGCTAATTATTTATAAACTATGATATTACTGTTCGACTGTGCATTGATGTACGATTGTCAGTTTAGTCTAATGTCTACAAAATAACTGTTCAAGCCGTATTAAAGACTATAAGACTAGGCTCAATTTCAAGTATTTTTAAAATGCATGAATAATTATTTTTTTAATTAACTTACTAACACAACAGGTGACTTCCGCGTCAACCAGCAACCTTACGTGCAAGCACTTCACATCATTTTCTTACGTGAACACAACAGAATCGCCCGAAAACTCAGAGATCTAAGGCCACGTGATTCAAATGAAGAAATCTTTCAGCTGACAAGAAAAATCATTTCCGGTGAGTAGGAAATATATCTTATAAAGAAATTAACGCCCAAAGATTCACTGGGCTTGTGAAATCAAACGAAAAGTTAAAAAGCACACAAAATGGCTATCAGAAATGATTCTTATGTTTTGCACTGATCCTAGAACAAATAATGTACCTTAGTGAAGTACATTGATGTGTTCCTTGCAGACGGCAGTAATAAGAGCGTTACTGCTTGGTGTGAATGGATTGGTTACATTATTTTTGGTACTTCATATATATATATATAT
>MUZC01000147.1:497087-510232 GCA_002072015.1 Radix auricularia
TGTGTGTGTGTGTGTGTGTGTGTGTGTGTGTGTGTGTGTGTGTGTGTGTTACTCTTTTTCTCCCTCTTTCTCTGTTTTTCTTAACTTACGTTTAAAGTTATACACTTTTGGACATGAATGTAAAGCTATAAAGTAAAATTTTTAAAAAGTTAAGTACACAGTACTCAGAGAAAATGTTACCTTATGATTTACCATTAGGTTGTTTGCGGCGGTGTGAACTACGGAGGATAGTGTGTCAGGTGTTTAAGTTTCCCTCGCGTTAACTGTTGTTGTTGAAGTTGTTTTTTTAAATTAAAAGTCACGTTTCATGAATTGCATTTTAATGGCCAGATGTAAACATTGAATAACGACAATTTCAAACATTTTTTTGTTTCACTATTTCTTCCTTTAAAAAGTGGATGATATCACGAAGCACCTGTTTGAGCCACCCAACGCCCCTAAGAGAGGCCTTGACCTTGTATCCTTCAACATTCAGCGTGGACGTGACCACGGCATTGCACCCTACACCACGTACCGCGCCCTGTGTGGACTGAGGCCAGTTCGAGGGTTCAACGATGTCAAGGCCCTCGGGCCTAATGCAGCCGAATTAGCCAAAGTATACAAGTAGGTCAACATAAAAAATGGACGCCGCCAAGTCTATCAAGCCCCGAGAAAATTCTAATGTAAACCCCCAACGACCACGAGGTTATGGGATTTTTAAAAATAAACTATATCGGTTGTTAAAATATAAGATTTTGCAACTTGGGTAATTGAAAAATCGTACAGGGCAGATAAATATAAGCGATTGAACGCAAATTTTTGTGTTACACAAATTTTTTCTCCACCAATTTTAAAGAATGTTTCTGCTCCAAATTTTTTATTTGTATCATGCTTACGATACGATAACTTCACTTTCTTTTGCCTCTCGGTTGCAGGTCTGTCAACGACATTGATCTATTTACAGGCCTGGTCCATGAACCTGTCCTCCCTGGCAGTAACGGTCTTGTGGGCCCAACCCTTGCCTGCATCCTGGGCACACAGTTCTATAGACTTAAGGTCGGGGACAGATTCTTTTTCGACACCTCAGACCAATCCGTTGGATTCACAAACAGTGAGTGCGACCTTCTCATTGAAATGATGTTGCTAACTTATAATTAGAATGACACTAACTCAATTCAAGGATTTATCTTGTTCTAATTAGAAAAGATTTAAAAAAGATATGAGATTTTATTACTGACATGTAATAAGATCACGCCATTTTTCAATATAACATTTACATTAAATGGTTGTCGTTAAAAATTATTTTTTTCTTAAAATTACATAATTTAACTATTTTCTTTGTTTGTTTGTTTCGTTTGTTTGTTTTTGTTTTTGTTTTTTTTATCTTTTGTTTTGTTGTTTTTTTTTTTTAATAAAGGCCAGCTACAGTCTCTAAGAAAAGTAACTCTGGCTAAAATCATGTGCGCTAATACGGGCATCCAAGCTCTTCCAAGGGACGTATTTAGTTTACCATCAAAGTAAGTTGCCTTTGATTATCCTTCTTTATGGCATATGAGCTTTTGAAAAACATTTTTTCGGAAATGACAAGCGCATTGTGATTCAAATACTTTTGAAAATAATTGCTATAGACTATATATTTTTTCCGTCGACTTCTTATATTTTGAGGTACAAATATTTCTAGTTTAATAGGTAGGTGTACCATAAAATTTTTACAATTGGCTAAAGGCCAAAGTGTTTTTGTTTTCTATGTATGTTTTTTTTCTGCTAAGGAATACTAGTCGGACCTCTCTAAGTCGAAATCAAAGGGAGTTTTCGAGTTAGGGAAATTAAAGTAATAGGCGCAGATTAATCAAAGACAACGTTGATATTGAGAGGGGTGGGGAGACTGCAATCCTGATGAGATGGAAAGAGAGGCCATTTCTGATGCTTCATATGAAAATGATCTGACTTTGCTTTGACATACAAGCACCACTAAGAAAGCCCCCCCCCCCTACACTCACACACACTTTACTCCCTCCATAAAAAGAGTCACCGTATGTAGCGGACGTGGATTAGTTATTCTTCTTCCAGCCTTTCTTGTAACAAAGATATACAACTAAAATGCTACCTCACCCTGGTGACACCTATGTTAGAATATGCATCTTCTGTATTGGACCCATCCACCAAAGAAAATATTGATAAGTTAGAACAAATCCAAAAAAGAGCTGCCAGATTCATTACTGGAGAATATTCAAAACTGACAAGAGTAACACCATTAGTTAAATCATTAAACCTTGAAACCCTAGAGGATAGAAGAACCAACAGTAAATTAGTAATTATACATAAGGCAATTAATTCTAATTTAGAAATACAACACAAAGATAACTTAATACAACCCTCAGATAGACATAAAGATAAAAACACCTTTCTTATTACATATGCAAGAACAAACACATACAAGTTTTCTTTCTTTCCGTCCGGTATTCGGGCGTGGAATGGGTTGGCTGAAGAAACCAGGAAAGCCAACACTTTATCATCATTGAAAACTTTAGTAAGAATACAGGACTAAACACAAACCATAGAAATACGTAGGACGCAATAATCTTCTGTACAGAAGGAGCGTCTGTAACATATAAGATAAGATAGGTTATTTTTGGTCTCAAAATAGACTTTTACTAGGCTCTACGGAACACGTGTTGTGAAACGTCGCCTCAGAATAATAACCCAAACGCCTTGGAACATTCGACTACGGGAGATCAGAAGCCACAAAATCTTCCAGTTAAGGAGATAAAAAAAAAATACATTAGTCTTATGGAATTTGGCCACGACCTTACCATTAATTCGAAATAGGGAGGTTTCCGACTTAGGGATTTTCGACTTAGTGAGGTCAAACTGAATTTATTTGAATATCGTGTTTTAATAGTTATTAAATTTTAAGTTATGAAGGTAATGTAAAGGTATGTTATGTGATGAATTTACTGTTAATGTAATAGCAAGGTGAAGCTATTTTATCATTGACCTTATCTTAATTATAGAGCTCTCATCATTAATTGTATACCAGTGAAATATTTGTGTACATTACTTAAAAAATATAATATATCATTAAATATTCAACATATTTCTATACGTAACTTCTATTATGATTACATTTCTGGTACATCAGTAACGCCTCAGACAAACCCTTTACAGTTCTGATATTACTAATATTTCTTGTTTGGAGTTAACATTGTAAACTAAATGAAATAGAAAACGTTACTTACTGTAAAATTATTTTTGGGGTTATTTTGCAACATATTGATTTCCAACATGCTGCGACATTTTTTTAATAAATAATTTGTTTTAACTTTTCCAATTAGTTCTAACCGGCTGATTAGCTGTGACAGACACGAAGACCTGGATCTCCCCTTGTTTGCCTGAATTCAATGAATCCGGCGCTATAATTACGTCACATTTCTTGGTTGAAAATCCTCTAACATAGAACAAGCTTTAAGTATCTACTAATAAAGAAGGCTTCTGTACTATGCTTTTATGAAATATATTATACAAAGAGGGAGGGGGTGGTAGTTGAAAATTAATTAAAACTAGGTCTTGATCTGTGTCAATTTTCTTGAATACATTTGTTTCAATGGATAAGTTCGTTATTTTTAAACAATAGTTGTGTTGTTAAAAACAAATTTCAAAAGACGATGTGTTAGACATTATACATTACTTATTATAAGCTATTTCCAAATAAACATTGTTTTGTAGTATTTATCAGCTATTCACAAATTTTTTGTACACAAATAAAATATGTTAACCAGAGTTTGAAATGTAGTTCTTTAACCCCCATGCATTAGTGTTTATATTTTTTTTTATTACAAAGTGAATAAAGTACAATGAAGTAAAACTGTTTTAGTAACATTGCATGCGTGATAAATGTTGTTAATGCGTATATATTAAAATGATGCAAATTAACACAACTATTTTAATTTATTATTAAGTATGGCTAATTTTTAATTGAAAATAAATAGAAAAAAAATTAGTTACACTTTTACCTTAAGCAGTGGCGTAGCGAGGGGGGCAATGGATGCAAAAGCCAAAGACGGAACTTGGCTAGGGGCTGCAAATTCCTGGTCATCAATTAGTTTCTAACAAGTAAGATTTTACATGAAAGTTTAGCTTTCTATCGCAACCAAAGAAAAGCCGAAAAAGAAATAAAAAGAAACAAAAGAATGTTTCTTCTGCCAAAACTTAAAATGCCTTATTGGCTATAATATTTTATGATACTAATTCAACTATACTGAAAATTCTATGACAATAATAAACTCCGCTGCGTATTTTTAAAAAAATTAAAGATATTACAAGATAGCCATATAATAAAGTTTAGGAAGCATGAAAAATAAAGTATTTTATTACTGAATTTAAAATGAGTATCCTCAATATATAAAAAAATTAACAGTTTGGATCAAGAGAAAATTAAGTATCAGTACTATGAAACCCTGAAATTAATATCCAAAAATGTATGTACTGTTAATATTTCTGTATATTTAAAAATAATGGTTACTATAAAAACAGATGTGTAAAATGCGAAATAATTTAGAGGGGATGACCACTCTATGTGCCTGTTAGTATGTTAATAAAAAGTTTATTGGAGTCGATTAATCCTGGTGTCAACAAGGTTTTTTAAAAATTCTTATGTAAATATTTAGCTTATTATCAGTTGACATGCACCAAGAATTTTTCCTTTTTCAAAAAAAATTTTCAATGGCTCATGAAGAAAATGAATTTATTATTATTTTTATTGATCTCTTCGTGCTTCTAAAAGAATAAATTTTAGCGTAATTTAAAAATAGCTACCATATATCTTAAAAACCACAAGGAAACGACATTATAGTATGTGGACAAACAAAAATATAGTATTTACAATACCCCAAGACAGCAATGCTCTTTGCAGATGCCTTATAAGATTCCATTAGAATTTGTGTGAGAGTGTGTGTGTGTATGTGTGTGTGTGTTTGTGTGTGTGTGTGTGTGTGTGTGTGTGTGTGTGTGTGTGTGTGTGCGTGCGTGCGTGCGTGTGTGAGTGTGTGTGTGTGTGTGTATGTGCGTCTGTGAGTGCGTTTTTCTGCGTTTATATGTAATTTGTTTATTTCATAAAATAATTCGTCTTTTTTTGTGAGTAACATGTATTTCATTTTGAAGTTTTATCTTGAATATTATGATAACGGAAATATTTGTTTTCTTCATAGTTGGTCCGGGCATCAATTTGTAATAACTATCATAAAGGTCGTTTTACAGTTAAAATTATTGAAAGGTGTGAGTAGTTAAAAGATTTCATGAAAGGTTTTTTAATGCTCTTTGTGGGTTTATTTATGAGGAAAAAGGGCCATTGAAGACTATAATGCTAAAAGTACTTTAGTCACATTTTTGACAAATTCAAACTATACAGTGATTATTTAATATCTGCTTAAGATCAATCTACTTTATAAAGTTGAAAACAATACAACATAACTAGATCCAATTTATAACATCCTAAAAAATGTAAATGTTATCGTCACATAGACAAAAATTAAATTTTCACTTTGATTGTCTCAAAAAGTGCTATTTGTGATTTTTAGCACTATAGCTCTTCGATTTGTAAAAATGGCGGCTGACTTCAAACTCTTAAAATCGTTAATTGTCTTAAACATTTCTCTTAGACACACTTTATAGTTTTTTTTAATGACTATTCGTTTACGCTGGTAAATATTATTTAGATAAAAAGACATTTTGGGACAGGAGTTTTGTAACACGCATTGCAAGTTGACAGAATATTTTTTGGTCCTGTGGATATGAGTATTTAGATTAGTTCCCATACTTTTATTATCATATGTATTCACTTCACTGTTAGTGTTGGACATTTTTCCGTTTGAACGATTTGAAGCTGAACTCGTCATAAATTGCTTTGGAGTGGTCTAGAGTTTTGCAGTTTATGTTTTTGTTCTCTTGCATCCGGGTCTTTATAATCAGTTTGAATGGGCTGTATGTGATTTGTTAGACTTTGCTTTAAGAAGTTTATCCAAATAAAAAAACATATTAGTATATGTCTCAGAATTTTTTTTCAAATAAGATTAAAACTTTAAAAATTAAATTAAAATGAGATTTAATATAAAAAAGAACTTTACCATTTAGACATCATTAGATTTATTTAAAATATATCATAAATACTTATTTGACTCGGTTGTGTTTACATATTAATATCCTCTAAAAAACCAAAATGTATTTTTATTTTTAAAAAACTGTAAACAATATATAAGTGCTTTCCTACCTTTGCTAAAACAGAGGATGATACAATTTTGGATTGAATTAGATGTTAAAATATTAACTATTTACAATTGTTTACTAATAGGCTATGTATTTTCCGCCCCCCAAAAAAAGTATCAACTGTTGAGAGTAACAGAGAAAAAGATTAAAATAAATGCTAACTACAGTGGAACCAAACATATTTTTTCTATAAGAAATAGAGGGAAAATTATTAATCCTATTGTTGTATTCATATTATACATTTATTGGCCTGGTTGTTATAAAATAATTTAAACACTGCTCAATACCACAATAAATAGAAAAAATAACAGAATAGTTTAATCTGTTTTCCTGTTATCTAGATCAAAATCAATTTTTCAACATGCTCTAATGTCCCTGATCTTTGTTTTGTAATCGATTTCAATCCCTTCGCGACATTTCCCCATTTAATAAAGTCTTTGTTTTTCACAATCAAAGAACTCGTCGATCCCCCCATTCGGTATGTTTCAGCTAAGTCCCAAGACATGCACTCAAATTTCATCCTTTAAAACAATCTTTTTTTTTTCAACTCCATAGTGATCGTAAATAGTTTTTAGTTGCTTGGCTCCTCTCATTAACTTTCTTAGAACTCATGTTAAGTGAGTTTGCTCATAACTTACGGGAAATACAAAAAACAAAAAAAACACGTGATAATTTATTTATTGGGTGAGTCGTTCACTGTATGATAGCAACTTACGTAAAAACACTTAAGAAACGCGCCGTGCTATTCCTACCAGTTACGTATTCGCGATATGGGAGTTACGCTGGAGTTCGTTTGCCAGGTATTCGAGATGCCAAGTAATTTCCCCTTTTAATTTTTTATTTATTTCAACTTCAGATTTATCTACCACAATACAGTTTCTCAAACATCAACATCACAATCTTTCCGTTATTCATTTATGTGTGATAAAGTTGAAGTTTGATTTTAAAAAATGTCACAAGATATTCGTAAAATGCAATTTTTTTCATTTCACCCCAGTTTATGTTAAGTCTAATTTACTTTTGTCCGGTTAGATATTCTACTCTTGTCAACCAATGATTGCCGCTAAAAAAATAACCAAAATGCAAGGTTTAAAGACACAGGTCACTCAAGGAAACTATTAAAAATAAAACTTGAATTAAATTAAATATTGTTCTAGTTAGTATAAGCCGACGACGCCCTAGAACCCGACAACAACTCCTTTTTGGTCGCGAACCATAGCTTGGAAACAGGTGCGATAGACATAGGGATAAAAACTAGTTTCTTGTTCCTTTCGAACAAGTACAATAAATCAGGCATGAAATGATTGTCTCAAGAAAAAGACCAAATAACTACCATCACATCATAAACATTCAAAACTGTAATAAAAATGCAATATTAGACATAAACCATGCAGGAGTGTAGGATGCAATTATCTCTTGTATCAAGTGGAAGCGTTGCATTTGAAATGTATATACGATAATAGTTGGGTTTTTTGTGGTTTTTTTCCTTCTCTTGTTGTTGTTGTTGTTTTAAACGTTTCCTTCAATTGAGAACTACAATATAAACCACATCGAATATCTGCACAGAATATTAATATATTATATATATATATATAATTTCCATATTTCCGTAAGTCTGACAAACAACATAAAAAATTAGGCTTTAATCTTTTATATATATATATTGTGTTTTATTTAATCACTCTCTTATGAATGAAAACTTATTGTTCCATCACTTTATGTAGATGCTAACTAAGATGCTCAAATTAATTTAACTGTCATGTCGATTCAAAATGAAATTGTTTACAATCAAATATTTATCAAATTAAACCAAGTGATAATAAATGTCAATTCTTTACAAACAGCGACAGCTACAATGGTGTCCCCTCAAATCATTATCATGTGATCAACGTTACTACTGTCCTTGTTGTTAGAACCACGAGGACAGGTCAACTGAATTAGGTCATTCATCCACGCTTCACCTGTTTACGGATAAATGAATGAAGAGCTAGCTACTATTTGAGAGATAGGGGAGGTAATCAAGACTTTACAAATGTATGTTGTATTACTCCCCTTTCGAGAACATCTCAAATTCAAAAATTTAACTTCTACTTACGAAATTGGAATTGCGTTCACTTACATAAATTAGTTGTTGAGTTTAAACTAATGAATAAAATATCAGGTGATAAGAAAAAATTTGTCACAACTGTTTAAGAAACTTGGCATATTGATATTTCAATGGAATTTAAGACACATATTGCACCTGACAACCAAAACAAATTATGTGCATTGTTACTTTGAGATATGTCATTAATCCGCCCTGCGTAGTGTCTCATATCTGTAATTTCTCGTATTTTTAAATAATTTTTACATGTAAAATACATAATATGTTTCAAGCCACACATAATCAACAACAAAAATTGAAAATATTAAGAAAATCTTTAGAAAAACAAATTCGAATTTTTTCAATCATTAAAAGTGCACATTATAAATCAAATCAATAATAATAAAACAATGAAAACTGAAGAAAATAAATGGAAAATAACATTTATACAAATATCTTACCTTTCGAGTGAGGCGATGTGACCAAGTGTCGGACGAGGTGGTAGGGGAGGAGATTGGATGGCAGAAAACATAACGGCATTACCTATGAAACACTTAACTGTTAATAGTACACTATGTACATAATTTGCACTAAAAAAGTAAAATAATAAAAATTACTTATGTGGTGGGGGGGAGGTGCTTAAAATTTTTAAAAACATTTTCAATTCGCTTTATAAATTTCAGTTTTATCTATAATTTCCTTTGCCTCACTTCCACCAACTTCTTCTTGTGTGTGTTTTTTTTTATAATTAAATCTGCACTTACAAATAGTCTCTTAGCAAATGTTGATCCAATGAACCTTTTTTTTACTACATTTTACAATGTTTCTGAAACGAGTCAGGCAAATGTCATTGAACTGCGCAAGAACTGTTGGTAGTGCGTTGAATGCAATCACGGGATGCCCAATGTTGTCAACTGCGAGTTTATCTTAACTTGCAAATTTGTTCATATTTTGAAACAAAAATGGCTTTGAGTGGCCTTTTGTATCTTGGATATCCTTATTTCGATGTTTTCGTACAGTCGTGTCTCGTGGATTAATCGATAATTTCAATTAAAGCCGAAAATTGAAATTTATGGTGTTTTAAGTGACATTTACTAAACGTACTTGTCGAAAATCGAAATAACGCTGTACCGTCTTCTTCATATGACATCTTTTAACAAACAATGCAAAGCGACAACTGTATTGACATTATTTGGCTCAAGTGATGAGAGGGTCTATAACCAGCCGAGCTGAACAATCGTTCACATAACCTTACGATAGGTTGTCTTAGCTGAAGTTTCTAATACTGAGGTCACTGTAGTGGCTGTTTGGTTTGCAGGTGATATGTACGTGAAGTGTTAGAACCATAGTGGCAATGATCCCTTTAAGTAGCGTGGCTGCGCAGATTTTTGACCGACGCCACAAATGAGTTTAGAATCACCGTTAAGCAAATTTTATAAAATATTGCACAAAGATTGACGTTGTGCAATTTTACACACGAGTTTTTTTTTTTTTTTAATTTGCACTTGGACTACCAAAGCTTAGACTTAGAGGGAAAATTGTTTGGTAGGCATACAATTTCTCTCAATCGACGCAAAAGCCTATATCAACATTTTAAACATTCACGTCAGTCAATAGTTTAAAACCAAATTGTTCTTTTAATCGTCCAGAAATTTTTTTATGTTTTTCGGCCTAATACATGTATATATGGTGGGTCGATTAATCATTAAAAAATTATAATCGTTAACAATTTTAACGATTAATCAAGAAATTTATCGTTAATTTCCGCGGCCCTAATACATATATATACTAGGGCTGCGGAAATTAACGATTAATTGGTAAAACATTTTATCGATTTGATTTTTTTCAATAGATAAAAAAAACTATTAAAATTAAAGAAACGTTTTTTAAATTCGCTTTAGATGTATTAATAAATAATTAATCATTAATAATTAATAATAGTTTGCTTTTTTTTACGTACAAACTTCTCCATTTAAAAAAAAAAAAAAAGATTTTTAAAGTGTAAACTTTAAAATAAGCTGGATTTTTTAAAGGAAAATTATATAAAAAAATTAAACATTATTCTAACTTAATTAAAAATAAAATGTAAATTCATTCAAATTACATGTATATTGAACTACTTATATCTAAATCAAAGCATTTAAATTGCCTGTTGTTACTGCCCTTGAAATTTTCAGTTTAATGACGTCATGCATCTTTTTTTTTTAGATTTCATCAAAATTATCGATTAATTATTCGGTAATTTTTTCGAAAAAATAACGGTTAAATTTAAATTAATCGATAACAGCCCTAATATATACACATATATTCATTCATTTATTTATTTATATAAGGAATAAATAGAATTAACGTTTTATTCACTTATCTTGGAACAAGAAAAGAAGAAATAATTGCTACTTTATGAAAACATTTTGATTGTCAACGTACCCGTTGGTATTATTGCGATCACACCAATTCATCCCTATCTATGAATTCTCGCTGACATAAACGAGTTGATGCACTGGGGACTGCTCAAGATATCAGAGTTTTTTTAACACGACTTAGATCTAATTAAATTTTAAGTAAGAAGTACTTACAGCACTAAATCAAAGACGCATTTTCATTCATTAGAGACGGTTTTGTCATTATGACGCACTTTTAAAGGTTACATATATCTAGACAATTAATATTTCATTAATATTTTTTTAAATTATTTTTTATTGATATACTAAATAACGTTCTATGATAGTTTTAGCTTTTTCGTAATTACGTGTCCAAAACTATGATATATCTGCCTAAACTCGGAATCTACAACTTTCCTACCCCATGAAATTATATTAATAGAAATAAATAAGATAATTACTTACATATCTTATATTTAACATAGTTAGGAATGATTTAACTCGAAATTGTTGAATATTTTCAGGAACGATTAAAAAGTATATTCGTTTTGGATTTCAATTTTGTAATTGAGTAATTATGTTTGGTTAAAATGACAATTATTATTTTTAATTGAAAATTGGGTAGGGGGGGTCAATTTTTTAAAATTACCTTTAATGGTAATTAATATTTATGTTTATGAATAAGATTTAACTTATCAAATCAGTCGTAAATTAAAAATAAAATAATGTCTCAACAATCATTCATTCGAAAATTAATTTGTGTGAAAGTAAAAGGGCTAAATTTATGACCATTTATTTACTTAATAATTTTTCAAATTAAATCAAAATATTTCAGTTAAAGCACAGATATTTCAACTGGAGAATCTCTTCCTCAATAGGCTTCTGCTTTGTCCGCTCCCACAATTCCCGGTTGCTGATTTTGTCCGGCCAGTGAATTCTGAGAGTCCTTCTTTAGACGTGCAGACGTAAAGAACAGGACGACTAATAAGCATTTGGGCGGAGAATTGAGAAAAATTTTATTTTTAAGCTATCTGCAGATGGAAATTAAATCAGACGAATGAGATGCAGTATATGGCGCACAATTTAATTCTATGATTTTTTAAAGTTATAGAAAGATCAATTCCGTAAGTGCTACAGTTTGAATTTGCTTCATTTTTTGTCTTCTTTTAAGTTACGTCATGCATGGATTGTTGCAGATCAGATACATATGCTATGTGACCCCGTTAAGTAGCGGTCGTTTGGGTCTATATTTATGTAGTCGCGACTTTGATAAATCGCAATTTTTCGCCACTAATTACAGATTTCAGTGCAACTTATTGGACGAAGTAGAGGATGATGCAAGAGAAAAAAAACATGTTTGCTTCCCTATAACATTTATTTACAATTAAATTTAGTTTATACATACCAATACATATCCTGTAAGACTTGTTTTAATTAAATATATTACAAGAACTTTAATTGCAAAAATTACCGAAAATTTTGTAGTTTATTTATAACTGATGGTTTGTAGTAAGCTGAATGTCAAATACAAGATTTCATATAAAAAAATTTTATCCTCAAGGGGCCGTCCATAAATGACGTCACGCGATTTTGACTGATTTTTTACCCCCTCCCCTCCTACGTTACGTGTCGTCACAAAATCGTAGACACCCCTGCACTTTCCAAAAATACGTCACAAAACTTTGACCGCCCCCTCCAAAAAAATAATAAAAAAGCAAAAACAAAAAATTATGTTCTATTTGAAAATAAGTATGTTTCAAATCACTTTTTTGTCATTTAAGTATTTATTTAAAGTAGGTCTACATTGTACTATCGTAACACGCGTGAAACTATGTAAAAGACATTATATAAATTGTAATCCAGTGCTTCTCAAACTTTTTTGTACGAGACGACCGGCTAGAATTTATCCATTTCACTAGGTACCGGTGTTTTTTCCCCTCCGTTTTGACGTGATTTTCTCTGTACTCATTTGATAGCAAAATGAGCCCCTGCATGGTTATGAATTTGGCTTGTTTTATATATTACATTTTTTTAAATGTTTAGTTGCCAAGGCATAGCAAGACAGCTATGAACAATGCTGCGGTAATGTCAAAAAATATTTGATGTGATTAACCATCGCGATTAAACTCGCGAATTTGAAAATATCCGATATTATCATAACTTTTAACTCAGAAGCTCGCAAAATTTTTGGTATTTTTGATTTGTTGTTGTTTTTTTGTTTTTTTCAATTTTTTTCTTCAGGATTTTACGTACGTCACACAAGAGTTGTAAACATAATGTCGTGTATGGACGAGGCGTGTTTAAATTGTTGCATTCTCTTGTGAAATTTATAAACTAATGAAAAATACATATTTAGAATGTCCAGAGGCGTTTGACCAAAAATCAATCCAACAATTATATCAAACTTAAAACGTTTATAATTGTATCAAATAGACTTCCCT
>MUZC01000147.1:510319-526299 GCA_002072015.1 Radix auricularia
CCCCAAAAAAAAAAGTATATTCCGCGTTGTTTTTACTTAAAATATCGACATAATCCTATTCAGATCTTTTTTAGGCACTTGTAATGTTTGTAAAACTCACCAGTTGCAGTTTCGGAGGGGGGGGGGGGATAACCGACCAAAAAAAAGTTCGCAGACTCCTGCCGTGAGTGAACCAAACAAAGGTGAGGTTACATCGCAAATGATTTGATGTCAACATCAAACGACGCAGGGTAACAATTTCCTATGTTCTCTTGTAGGTTCTCAAACTTAAAGATTATAATAAGTTTTAATTTTCATGTCTTGATAACTTAAGCTAACCGGCGTCTGATGGCCTATCGACCGGCACTTTGAGAAGCACTGAATTTTTTTTTAAAAATTCATTTAATAACTTTTAAGTGACTTAATATTTCATTTGAAGTTTTATTTTAAGTTACCCTTTTGATGTGACGTCACATTTCTTCAACCCCCTCCCTCCCCCTCGTCACGCATCGTCACAAAAGTGTGCCCCCACCCCCTTAGGTGCGTGACGTCATTTATGGACGACCCCCAATTACTGTTTTATATTATATCCATTTCAAAAGTTATTTCTTTATTAACCAGCTACTCAACAATGATTGCCTCTATTCACAGTCATTGTTTTTCTTTATTATATCTAGCATATTAATAAATAACCCCTTTCAGACCATTAAGGCCTATGGGGCAAGTGAAGTAGCGTTCACATTTTCATTGACCACTAACGAGCAGAGGATTGTGTGGTTAGCACAATGCCCCGGGGGCCTTGCCAGTGTCGCGGCTCGAACCCGTGACTTGAATTCTTGCAGCGTTTCGGCATCACAAAATTTCGGAGCCATGGAATTAACGCTACTTAACCCATTTCACGAAAAAATGAATCGTGACTTAATTAACTTAATATATATATATATATATATATATATATATAGATAGATATATATATGCGTTATAATTTATTTAATTAATCTATNTATTTATGATATATTTTATCGAAGTAGAACCAAGCAAATTCAACCTCTTCAATTTTATATATATAGATAGATATATATATGCGTTATAATTTATTTAATTAATCGATTAATCGAACCAAAAAAGATTCATCAGTGCTAGTCCTACTTTTAATATTATCTAGTCAAACTTCCATCACGAATGAGTTCAAATATTCTTTCTCTTTAAACACTCCTTTCATTTCCCACGCAAAGACAAATTATGACTTTACAGTTTTCTTATAACTAGGGCTGCGCAAATTATCGATAAGTTTCTCGATTAATCGGTAAAAATTTGTATGCATTAAATTTATTTTAATCGATAAAATAGCGATTAAAATTACAGACAGTGTTGTAAATATCTTCATCAATTAATTAATAAATAATTAATTATTAATAAATAACAATAGTTTGCCTTTTTACGCACAAACTACTCCATTTTAAAAAAAAAGATTTTTAAAGTGTTAACTTTAAAATAAGCTGTTTTATAAGGAAAGCGAAATAAAAACTAAAAAATTCTTTTTTTAATTTAATTAACAATAACAAAATTTAAATTCATTTACATGATACTGAACTACTTATATTTAAATCAAAAAATGTCAATTACCTGTTTTTGTTTCTTACCCTGAAATTTCAGTTTAATGACGTCATACGTCTTATTTTTAGCTTTAATCAAAATTATCGATTAATTATTTGGGTAATTTTTCAAAAGTTAACGATTAATTTTAAATTAATCGATAACAGCCCTACTTATAACCAATTACATACCGTAGACCTTTTTTAAAAACTACTTTTAAAGGTAATCGTTTAATGGTGGTTGTCTCTCCATATATTACATAATCATATTAATATCTCCATCCTGTCTCCCTACAGCCCTACTTTCGTTTTATATCTTATAAGAAATGTCATCAGTGGACACAAGTTTATGTAGCTATCACACACGTTACTTATGTAGGAGAAGAAATCTGTAATTTTTTTTATCCTACAGTACACCTCACTAAATGAAGAGTCATACAATACTTAAGCGTTCTTATCTTCCTAATATTGTTCTTAAATTTTAACCAAAAATTTTAATTGTTATTGCAGCTAGATCTTTAGTGTAAACTTGTATTTCAAAGTCAGGTAATTTGGATATTAATTCACAAACCTGAAAAAGGTGTGTAGTGTGTAGTTTCGAGGCAGAAATAAAAATAAAAAGAGAAGAGAACAAAATCAATTTTTACAAAGTAATGAACTATTGAATGCATATTTTGTAGTGTAACATTTACTAAAGTATTAAATACGGTGGTCGAGCGGCAAGCGTAGGTCGCTGGCTTACCGGAAAAGTATAATTTCTATAAACTTGAGGAATAGTTCTCCGTGGCTAGGGTTGTCCCTGAATCCAACCCGCTATGATTGGGGACCTGACACTAAACAGTGAAGAATTCTGCTGGGCATTATGCGATACAATCCCCAAAATTCGTGGCCTTTGACTTTGAACGCTGCGTTACTTGCGAACAGGCCGGCAGGGTCTGCGCGTCTGTCGTTGTTGCTTTTTTTTTTTTTTGAAGTATGATGCAAGAATCTTCAGCAAGATAAGTGGCGTCTGTAATGGTTTAAAGAAAAGTAATTATTTATAATAATTGCAAAAAATAAAAATAAATAAAATTGTGTTCATTTGTCACTTAACATTGTCAAATTTTATTGAAGATAATGTTCAACAAATATAATTTAATTTTTTTAACGTAGTACGCAAGAATTTTCAGAAACAGAAGTGGCGTCTGTAATGAATTTTTTTTTAAATAGTAATTTATTTAAAAAATTAAGAAATGAAAATAAAGCAAAGTTTTCTTTTATTGATCATTCTACATTATCTAAATTTTATTGAAGATAATTCTAAACAAATAAAATTTAATTTGGTTAACGCAGTGTATTTTTTAAAGCAAATGTTTGCACAACTACGGTATGAGCAATTATAAATTCAATAACAATACGGGGTCGCTGAAACTTTCGATAACCATAAATAGCACGTTATAATGTCAAATAGAGGCTTGACTATACCATGAAGGAGGTTGTCAGGATGAATTATTATTTTATCTCTGAATTTAAAAATAAACTTAGCTGAGAACAGAGCAGAATAGAAAATTGGTTTAAAAAATTGACTAACAGTAGATATGAAACCTGAAAGAAAAAAAATATTCATGCTGTTGATATGTATGTATTTTTGCAACAACATAAATAATCCTCAATCGATAGTATCCTTGTAAAAATCCAGTCAAGTTAGTGGAGTCGTAGCCATTAAGTCAAAATTTGCCTCGTGCCTGATAATCTATTTATGATATATTTTATCGAAGTAGAACCAAGCAAATTCAACCTCTTCAATTTCTAGTCAATACTAAAGGTAAAATAATGTTTATCTTTACCAGTGGTTTCTCTGAGATTTTTTTAATGATTTTTATCGGCTTCAAAAAAGGTATCTAAATCTTAATTTATACTAATGAAACTCATATCAATGTTGCAGCAATTGTTCCAACACAATGAGCAACAATATTGCTCTTTAAAAAAATTATATCATAAAAACGAAAACAAAATTTCTAAGTGACTTAGGCTTAAGTTTAATTAAGAAAAGTTTTGTTATCGGCATTGTTCAATGTATACTTATCAATAATAAAAGAAAAGAAAACACGAGAAGAATGTAATATTGTTGTAAGAGAATCAATGGTTAACTACATGTATTTGACTTAAACGATGAGTGAGTGACCACGAAAATTCAACATTATTTTGTTATCGACCCTTGTCTGACGGCCGACGGTCTAAATTTCCCCGCGCCAATCGCAGCTGACCGCGCAATGAAAGGAAATCTTCACACTGGAAAATCAAAGAGAAATCTGCTCACTATCTGCGCCAACATAACACATCCACGTGTCCGACGCGAGAAAACAATGGGGGCGATATGGGGCGCTTGTTGATGTAGGGGAACAGAACGTGGGGGTGTGGGCTGCTGAGGGAGAGGGGGGTCGTAGGGTGCCGGGTTTAAGAGATTAGTGGTCATTTTAATCACCACGGGTGTTATTAAGCCGGCTTAATCCAACTTTCTCCACGCGCCTGAAGATCAATATTTGTAGGTTGGGACGGATGACCGCTTTTGGGGTCAGTGTCAGAAAGGAAATGGTCAGAGTAACATTATAGCTTAAAATAAGCAAGCGGTCAGTTATCATCAGGTAGCCGTTTGTTTATAAAATGAAGTGGTTAATATTGGCCATCGCTTCTGGTCTAATGTGTCCACTTCGATGGTTAATTAGGTTGGATGCACTTTCTAATTACGTTTAAGTCTTTAATAGTTTTAAATTCAGAGCCCGAATACATTAGCTTGCCAATGACTACTTATGTAACATTTTGATGTCAAATGTAAACAAATTGTTGCAAAGCGTAACCTTGTGCAGCCCCTGGAGACCTTTAATTTTTTTTTAAATACTATTTTTTACGAGTAGTTTACCACAAAACTTTAGTAGTTGGGGTTAGTATTCGGCCCCCAAACTGCTGTTTAATGCGGCCCTTAGTCAAAAAAGTTTGGAGACCCCTAAATTATTTGATCGTGACAACTACTTGTGTTCGCGATGATCTTATATCAGCCGTACAGTTAATGACTCATGGAAAACAGCACTTGCCCGCTGTGTGAAAGTGAAGTCAAGGATTGTTCATTGAATCTTGAGTTATACATGTCGGCTTCGTTATGATAGAAGGAAACGAAAACTGTACATGTACAGAATTTAAGTTGCGTTTTATTATTTTAAACTAAAAAAATGCCCAGAAGGTTTTCGTTGAATAATTATTTATAAACCTAAATATTCACAGATAAATCCTTAAATATTTTATCGGACAAATGAGAAATAAACAGAAAAATTTAAATTTTATTAACATACTAGCAGACCCGGTCGTGCGTTGCAACGATATCAGTAAAAATGACAATTTAAGAATCCAATGAGTGATATGTTTTAAAAACAATTATGCCAGAAACCTACACGGAAGTGTGAAAAACAGTCAAAGTTTCATAGCAAATGTTTAAATAAAATACTAATTTAAAAGCTTAAAAAAAAGAAGAAAAAATGACATTAAAGGGCTAGGCTCTAAAATATGTGATAATTTGTACTCAAGCCATGTTTCTCAATATAGTTTAAAATTGCTTGGGGAATTAAATTATTAACGTGCATTACACAAAAATTTGGGGCCGCCTACCCGAAGGAATGAACATAAAGAGTTCAGTTCCCTATAGTAATTATTTATAGACTCTTGAATTTTTATAAGCAAAAAACGACATTAAGGACCCCGCGGCCCATTCACGGCAAGATATAAAGCTCAAAACGATCTCAGTAAAAATGACTATTTAAGAATCCAATGCGTGATCTGTTTTAAAAACTACTATGCAAATGTGCAAAAAATTCAAAGTTTCCTAGCAAATGGATAAATAAATCTATATATATATATATAAAGCTTTGAAAAACATAAAGAAAAAAAAGAAATTAAGGGGCCGGGCTCTAAAATAAGTGATAATTTTTTAATTTTTTTTTATCGCCATTGTACTCAAGCTTTGTTTCTCAATATCGTGTAAAATGGATTGGGGAATTAAATTATTAATGCGCATTACAAAAACATTTCTGTACGCCTGCCCCAAGGGAATGGACATTAAGAGTTCAGTTCCTTATAGAAATTATTTATAGACTCTTTAGTTTAGTCTTTATGTACTAAAATTGGGAAAGATCCGTTATTTTCTTAGTAACTTAAGCTAACACTAATTTTTGTAAAGGTAATATATTGGAAAAAACGACATTTAGGGGCCCCTGTGCCCATTCTGCGCAAGATGTCTACTTAAAAAAGCTGTTCGTTTTAATTCAGTTTCATCATTCATATATATTCCTCTAGATTGTTAAAAATTGAATGGGGAAAATATCTTAAGCATATACCAAAAACAGACATTCGGGGCCCCCGGCCCAAAAGTAAATTACATTAGAAGTTTAGTTCCCTATAGAATTTTAATATGGGATACCAAGATTTTGTTATCAAATTTTAGTTAAGATCAATTCTTTTACACAAAACCTAACGCATAAACTTAATTAAAGAAAAAAAAAGACATGATGGGGCTCATTCAAAGCCAGATGTAAAGTTGAAAACGCATGTTCATTTCAATTTGCATGATAATGGATATATGTGTCGTTAATTAAAAATTGAATGGACAAAATCTCTTAAACATTAACCACCACCCCTAAAAAAAGACAATTGGCATCCCCAGCCCCGAAGAAATGGTCATTAAAAATTCAGGACCTTATAGTATGTTAATATTGGCTATCAAGTTTTTTAAAACAAAATTTGGTTAAGATCCATCAATTTATCAAGTAGTTAGCGCTCAAACTAATTTTCTATTGCTCATATAAAAAAAATGACATTATGGGCCACCGGCGCCCCATGGGTGATTAATTGACGAAGAAAGTTACCTTTTAACTTCCTGGGAGTGTACGCAATAGTCTGCAAAAGTTTCATTACGATCGAATACATGGTTTAGTCAGCTATAAAGGGCATGCACACACACACACACACATTCACATATACATATTTATAGATATAGGGGGAAAGCATATTTTGGGGCCCTCAGCCACATTCGGTGCAAGATGTTAAGTCCAAAAATCTTTTCATTTTAATTCAGTTTCACATTATGGATATATTTCCCGAGATCGTTAAAAAGTGAATGGAAAATATATCTTAAACATTTACAAAAAAGACATATGGGGCCCCGAAAAAATTGACATTAGAAGTTCATTGCATTTAATTAATTTAATATGGGCTACCAAATTTTTGTATACAAAGTTTGGTTAAGATCCACTCATTTACTCCGTAGGTAATGCATAAATTAATTTTTATATTGCTCATAAAAGAAAAAAACGATATTAAGGGCCCCTGGGCCCATTCAAGGTAAGATGTCAATTTCAAATCTTCTGTTTTTTTGAATATGGATAATAAGGGATAAGTGTGTCATTATTTGTCAAGACCTTTAATAATTAAATTGGGGCATAAAATGTCAAACGGTTACAAAAACAGGTATTTTTGGCCCCCATCACCAATGGGGCTGCCATTAGGAGTTAAGTGCCCTAGGGTATTTTAATATTGGCTATCAAGAATATAATTGCAAAATTTGGTTAAGATCCATCAATACAGCAAGTAGTTAGCGCTTAAACTAATTTTTATATAGCTCATATTAGTAAAAAAAATGACATTATGGGCCCACGGTGCCCTTTTAGTGTTAAATGGAGAAAAAAGTAGCCATTTACCATTTGGAAGGGTACTCATCGGTCTCAAAAATTTTCATGACGATCGGATGCATGTTTTAGTCAGCTATAAAGGACATACATTCACACACATACAATGTAGATATAGATATAGAAGGAAAAACATATTTAGGGGCCCCCGGCCACATTCAGTGCAAGATGTCAATTTAAAAAATCTGTTCATTTTTATTCCGTTTCATTATGAATATATTTATCGAGATCGTTAAAAAATGAATGGGAAAAATATCTTTAAAATTTACGAAAAAGACATTTGGGGCCCCCCGGCCTCGATGAAATGGACATTAGAAGTTCATTGCCCTTTATTATGTTAATATGGGCTACAGAGTTTTTGTATACAAAGTTAGGTTAAGATCCATTCATTTACTCAGTAACTAACGCATAAACTAATTTTTATATAGCTCATATAAGAACAAAATGAGATTAAGGGCCCCAGGGGCCCATTCAGGGCAAGATATAAAGCTCAAAACAACTGTTTATTTTAAGATGGATAATAATGGATACATTTATCATTATTTGTCAAGACCTTTAATAGTGAAAAAAATCTTAAACGTTTAAGAAAACAGGTATTTTGGGCCCCCAGCCTCGAAGGAGTTGCCATTAGGAGTTTAGTGCACTATGGTATTTTAATATGGGCTATCAAGAATTTAATTGCAACATTTGGTTAAGATCCGTCAATATAGCAAGCCGTTGGCGAATAAATTATTTTTTATATAGCTCATATAAGCAAAAATTCACATTTAGGGCCCCCGGCGCCCCTTTAGTGTTACATTGAGAAAAAAAAGTAGCCAGTTACCATTCCGGACAGGTACTCAACAATCTCAAAAATTTTCATGACGATCGGATGAATGGTTTAGTCAGTTACAACGGACAAGCACACACACACACACACACACACACATACAGACATACTTTCATTTATATATATATAGATATGTTTTCCTCAAGATTTGTATCATTATTATTGTTATCAGTATTATCTGTACTATTATTATCCATTATATCTAATAGTCTAATATATATAAAATATATCTGTAAGAAGCTAATGTTTGTTTTTCTTTCGTATATATAATTTATTATTTATCCACTAATCACTAATTTTAAGTGAGGTCCCCATTTACGTTAAGTACCTTACAAATTAATTCAGTGCCCTTCTCACTGTGTTCAACTTACAATTTTACTATAGAGAGGCATATAAGAACCATTAGGGGACTCTGCTTCGTCAACCCCCAGGCCATTGCACGTTTGGGTGGGGATGTAGGGGAAGTGCCCGACAGCTGATAGTGGACCGGGCTTGTTTAAACTTCAGTTTAGTACATTATCACGGCTAATGACAGTTGGCCCAAACGTTGAGTAACCGATAGAAATCAGGGGACGATGTGGGGCGACACTAGTAACCCGTCACACTGGAGACGTCAACATTGGTGGGTTGTACAGAGAACATGCTCAACTTGATGTCATTTAATTATAATAACTATCAATGCGCTTTGTTTTGTACAGAATATTTGCTAAGGTATAGGACATATAACTAGAGATTTCGGAAATAACATCATGACCAGTTCACTGTTTCTCGGAAATAGTATCATGAAACTTCTCATGAGATCTTGAACTTTATGTAGGGTTAAGCTCATTCGACTTCAGGGGTATATGAACTATTATTTATTTGCAGTCTCAGTAATGCCCTTTTCACCAAAAGAAACGGTAGTTAATCGTTTGGCTTAGGTTGAAATATTTATTTCATTTTATAATTATTTGTGAAATTACACGCGATGATGGGAGGGAAAAAGGTGGTAGGTGTTAAGGCTATATTATTCAAAAATACAAATTGATAACTACAGGATTTTACTTGTAAAATCTCATCTAGAGTGAAATTTTTAATATCTTAATCTCAACTATATATAACAAAATTTTAAGTAGAGTTCTTATATATTAAAAAAATGTTAACTGCTTTGCAAAAAGAAACTATATTCAGACTTTCAGATCCGAACTGTAGTAGCCCTAGAAATATAATGCAGAAAAAACGTGTATTACAGTAATAAAAAAAATTCAAATATATTTGTCGCTGATTTTCTTCACCTAACATATTTTAAGATTCCCTGAAGGTATGTATTAGCGTAAATCCCTCTATTGTTATGTCAGATTCAATACACTTATTTTGTGATTTACATGGCAATTTTTAAAAATATATCCCAAGCATAATAGCTTCTACTTCAGGTGCCTGCGTCGCAAACTTGGCATTAAATGACAAGACAAAGTGACAATTAGTGAGGTTCTGCTGAGTGCAAATATCCAAAGCATGTTCTCAACCCTTAGTTAAAGACTCCTAAGATGACTAGGGTATGTAAAAAGAATGAACCGATGTCGAATTCCCATGGACCTCCTATATGGAGAAGTGGCATCGGAAAAGAGGAAGACTGGTAGCCCACCTCTCTGATTTAAAGATGTCTGCCAGAGAGACATGAACGCATCCAGAGTAAATACAATTGACTGGGAATGCATAGGAAAAGACAGATCTACGTGGCGAACAGTTGTCAAAGCGGATGTCATAGTAGCCGAGGAGCGAAGGGTGAAGGAGGCTACAGACAGAAGAGCTAGGAGAAAGGTCGAAACATTGGGAAGCACAGAACTCGAGTGTAAAAGCTGTGGAAAAGACTGTCACTCAAGGTTAGGACTAATCAGCCACACAAGGAAATGCAACCCAACCCAACGTTTGTGCATCATCGTCTCTCGAGACGGAAGGATGCCGATGAATCAATTTAAAAATTCATACCCAATATTTAATTATCTTTCAGTTTTATGGGGGTTTTTTTTCAAACATTTACCTTGTTTTTTTAAATTAAATGTGTCTATATTTTTTTATAAAATACTTATGTTCGTGTTTAGATAAAACTATAAAGTAAAAAGAAACTTAAACTTTAAAAGAAAGTAACCCCCACATCTTATTTTATTTATTTTAAAAAATGTGCATCATTTTTTTTAAAATTCCAACTGAAATATTATTTATACTTTTAAACTCATTTCAGAAATACGTTTGTAATTTTAATAACTTCAAAAATTACTTTTAAATTCCCCTTCAGAGGAGGTACGCAATTTTAAATGTATGAGTGGGGATTATTTTAAATTGTCGACTTTTTAAAAAATTTTGACAGTCGTCGAATTAGTCAATATGAATGTCTTAATCAAGGCATGGGGTGAACGGACTGATGGTCAGTTTTCAACGGGATGCACACTTATTTAGTGGAGGGTAGATGTTTTCCACCAATAGCATGTCTATGTCCCCATAGAAACACGGCAATTTGTACCAACTGTTAAATTTGATTTTCCAGTCATTAGTTTAGGATACAATTGACATATGATAATGTAAAGGACCGAATTATACAGTTGTAGAAATTTCGAATGCAAGATCAGAAGTCATGATATATAATTTTTAAGTGCGCTTCTACATTTGAAAGGAGTTTAGTTAATCTGATATTTGTAAAGTGACAATTCGAAAAGGAAATGACACAATACAAAACAAGTTTGTTTTATAATACAGAGGGGGCGTGATACGAAGAAAAGTGTTCCGGCACATTTGTAAGGAATGAAAACAAGTGAACAATTCACAATTGATAAACGTTTTTGAGCATTTAGATCATAATAATATATAAGATAAGATGGATTTTTATGATAATCATGTACACCTGATCAGTGCGTTTACTGAACCAATGCTTTGTAAGGAAATGTTAACATGAGTGGTGGGGTAAGTAAAACTCGCCGTCTTTAACATAAGCTATTTGTTAAGCATGCATGCAATTTGTATTAATCCAAGTATTTCATAACATATGGTGAATTACAAACAACCATATAGAGATAGATTATTTAGTGTGTGTGCATGATTATGTGCGTTTGTTTGTATTTGTTTGCTGTTGTATGAGCATGATTATCATTTTATTTGATTTTTTTAAATAATTTTACAATTGGTCTACATAATTTTTCTTTTTTTTTTCTTTCAAAAAAAATTTTTTGAAGGATTGCAAAATGAATTCCATGATACAATTTCAAGAATTAATCTTTCAATCTTATTACAAATATCAGAAATATATTTTTAAACAAATTCCAGCTAACATGATGTCTGATTTCAGCTTGCTCTAAAGTCTAAATAGTATTTTTTACTTGTTTACTTATCAAACATATTTATTTACTGAATCATCGAGTTACTTCTTCTCGAAACATTTTTTAAAAATCAATGCATGTTGCTTGACTGATCCTAATCACTTTATTCCTTTCCAAAAGTATGTAGACTAATGCCAATCTATAAAATATTTTCTTTAAATTATGTTTTTGTTAATTTTGCCATTTATAAAATACTTTTGCCAAAGTGAAGTCTTATTGCTCTACAAACATAACTTTTTGTACCTAAAGAATTGGAGCTAAAGCCTTAAGAGGACCGCACAACTTTGCGATGGGATCGCCAGTAAAGTTTATAAAAGCAAAGCCATGGCATACAATATACGCCCCGAACTGCACCTGAACCTCTTTAATTGCGATCTTTACTATGTTAAAAAATGTAGCTATGTGCATGTTGTTATAAGTACTGAGGTAAATAAAAAACATTTATTTAAGAATGCCTAATGGAAAAATGCTTTACATAGAAACCGTTGTCGTGCATCTCGTCACAGTTTATCCAGAAAGATTGCACTTCATGATTATGTTTAAATTAGAAATTTAGGCATTATAGCTGAGGTTTAGTAACAACGCCCATCGCATGCATTACTGTTTAGGGCGTTAGAAATTTCTTTTGAACAGAAAATGAAATTTGATATTTCAATAAATTTTAATAATAACAAAAGAAATCTTCCTTATATAAAATTGTTATATTCGTCCTCAGCTCTCCCTTTGATTATCCAATTCGCTTTATAATGATTAGAGAGGAAACTTAACTGTGAACTGACTATTCAAAACATTTAGGGAGATACATTTTTTTTAATTATTTTTTTTTAAGGATTCATAGTGACTATACATTATTTTAAATTATTAACACGATTATCCGGTGTTTTGAAATTTCAGGTTATAACATTTTATCTCAATCTTCGATTACAAAATTAATATCTTTTTCATCGAAGTTTGCGATTTCATTTTGAAAATCTTTAAAATATATCGAATATTTTCACTAGTCCCACAGCAGTCAACAGCTATACATTTTGATAAATATGAGCAAGTTCAGTTATCTCTAGTTGGTGTATTTAATTTTTAAAAGCTGCTAAATGTTAAGATTTTTTTCTCTCACCGTCTCCGTATCAAACGATTAAATTTTCATTTAAAGCATTTTCCCGCATAAGAAATGTTTATAATAATACGTTATCATTCTGTATCCATTAAACTGACTTTTAAAGTGTTAAGCATTTAATAAAAATAGTCTACCCTTAATGTAATCATCATTTTAACACCCCTAACCTTTTAAAAAAATTAGTATCTTATCAGATAAATCAGTAATTTAGTAAGCAACTATAAAAATCAGCCAAACAAACTTTTTCAGCTTATACAGTATATTTTGCACACAATAAAAATATAAACAAAAATAAAATGCTCACAATATGAATATTACTTATATGATCAAACAACATCAACAACGTATTAAATATCTAAGAAAATTATTTTTTTCCTTATAAATGTGTATTACTCACTTGATTTACGTAATTTATTTTAAAATATTTAAGCCAAACGTCGACAGAAATTCACACTTGTAGAAAATTCTCAAATGAAATGAGGGAAAAGAGTTTTTCGCGTCTCATCATACTATACGCGCACATATTCCACCAAAATAGTCATTGCTCCCTAAGCAGGCACGGGTTCGTGCTATTCCATTGAATTAATAAACCAGTTAATGTACGCTAATGAGTAAGTTACAGGAAACTTTCAAGTTTGTGTTACCAAAACAACGCCTCGAAAGTTTTTGCCAGAAAGGAAACGAAAGGGGGATAGAAAAAAATCTTCTTACTGGCTTCAAAGGAGGGAGCCCTACCACTCTTTAAAAAATGGAGCCAATTTTTTCTTCACTGTCTTCTTGCCGTCTGCGAAGTCAACGGTGATTTCTTTACTTTCAATTTTAAATTTGATGGCTGCATTGATTCGCCATCTAAGTCGCTGGTCTAATTTGAAATCTGTCCAGACAGCACTATCAGACACGTCTGAATTCTTCAATGGACTGAAATCACCTAGCAAGGATCCAGTTCTAGGCCCCACCCCCACGTGTGATAAACCTGCAGGTATCGGCCAATCCATTCCTCCGGGGATTTACGGCGACCAATCAGCGGTGCCCAGACACCTCCGACGTCATCCCTCCCGACCCTCCAATCTGTGTCAGCCAAACTGAGGAGTTAGCCCTGGGTGGTTGGCGAAGATTAAGACAACGGGTTGTTTTCGTATTTGTAACCCATGATACGCCTGTTTTGAGTTTCAGTTTTGCCACCGAGTTTGAACCACTGCGCCCGGTCACGCAGACCATCATTTGGGGTTTGGCCACCGCAGGCCTTGGACGACGTGAAAGTTTACCTCCAGGCGGTAAACAACAAGTGGACAATGTTAGTGCATCCTTCCCGACCTCGATATCTCAAAACAGTTTTATAAACTTGTGGCTACTTGACGGTTTTATTTTTGTGTGTGTATCAGGAAACTAGTTTTATTTTGGTGTTATTTTCAAAACTGAAATTTTCTTCGATGCTCCATCGAGTGGCTTCGCTTACCCACTAGGTACTGACACTAAGTCACTAAGTGTGCTCTGCTCAATGTGTAAGTGTGTTTCTATTCACGCAATCATCAGAGGGTTCGCAACACAGCAGCCGGGGGTAAACAGTTCGTAAATATTATACCCGAAGCTGGAGATCGAAACACGAGTCACAATCATGCAATCACCACATTTCGATGCGGGAAGCTACCCAGGCACCATTTATGGATCTTCATCGGGATTCGACACGGGGGCAATCAAGCTTCATCATTCTGGGTACACGGGTGAACCGGAAGCCGGCTGTTACTCAAACTATGGCGCCCCTGGAATTCAGCAGGTTCAGGGGTACAACTGCCGCGACGCACCCGCGTACCCAGAGACTCCATCTTTCTTCCATTCAGGATTTATGTCCAATTTCAGCAACGCCAATTATTACAAGATGCCCAATCGTCAAATGGATTTAACAGATTACAACAATGCCGGGATGGTGCAGAGGCCGCAAGATAACTTCCTCATCAAGCCGCAGGAATCCATTCCCCTTAATGCGTCTCCAAACGCTTACGATAGCGGCAACACAAACCTAATGATAAACTCCCACGACGACCGAAACTCCAACATCTTACATCATCACCAACATCAGCAGCACTCATCGCCGACTCAGCAGCAGCAGCCGCAGCACCATCATCACCACCACCATCATCATCAAACGCACCAAGGCTACGACGAAAGCACACAGGGTATCGACAGCAGCAAAAGGCTGCAGGATGCCTCGATGTACGGACCTAACAGCGTGAAGCTGGAGCCCGTGACATCACACGCAGACTTCAACAAAGCTCTAAACACATCCGCGTCCACGACGCCATCCATCCCTCGCGGTATCCATCCATTGGATATCAAACCTCCGAATATAACAACCGCCAACGCGTGTGAGAGGCTGACCGATCAGTCCTCTCCGAAATATGACGACATCAAAAGCGAAAGCGACCACCTCCAGGGCGTTGAAGCGTGCCACGGGAAACTGTCCCCGAGCAAAGACGTCACGGATGAGAGGAAGGAGGATGAGGTGTCGGGCGACGCCAAGCCGACCATGTCGTACATCGCCCTCATCGCAAAGGCCATTCTGGAGTCCGAGCAGCGGAGGCTCAACCTGGGATCCATCTATAACTGGATTGAAAAACATTATCCATTCTACAAGAACAAAGGGCAGGGCTGGAGGAATAGCGTGAGGCATAATCTAAGTCTAAATGACTGTTTTATTAAGGTAAGTTAAAGGTTATGATCGTGATTCCCTTGTTGAAATTGAAAGGTGTTTTTCCATGCCCTATTATACGTATATATACGTATATACGTATGTTTATCATGAGTTTACATAGACTCTCATAAAAATATATTTAAAAGTCGCCAGACAAATGTCTTTGTTCTGAAATTCATTAAAAGTTTAAATATTCAAAATAGTTAACTGTACGTATTTACTATAACATGTGTTTGGCAGTAAATTTTAGGATGAAGTGAATGCTTGGTGAGGTCAATAATAAAAAATATAGGTTAAAAATTATGAAAACGCTGATAGTGGTTATTTGTATGGTATTATTGGTAAGTCTTTGACAACAATTGTTAGAATTATAACGGGAAATATCTTTATTTTATGTTTATTTGGTCTATTTTATTACTGTCAATTGTAAATTGACATAGTGAATAGAAGTCAAGAAACTACAAATTTAAGAGAAATCAAAACGCTTCAAATTAATAAAGTAGACAATTTTCCCCCTTTTAAAGTAGATTTTCGAACAGTTTATTTTTTAAGTAAAAATTTAATGAACATTTAAAAAAACAGAAATCTTCTGTCTATTTGAAATTTCTTCCAGTGTATGTCTGTGTAGCCTAGGCCTAGACTTCTGTCGTTCTTGAATCATTTGATAAATATTTTAATTTTTAGAGTCTTTTAATGATATTTATATATATATA
>MUZC01000147.1:528088-550667 GCA_002072015.1 Radix auricularia
ATTAAATGAAGTATCATATATAGACTGTGGAGGAATTTGAAACTGAAAAGTTTAATGTAATAGCATTAATAGACCAAATTTCAGCCGAATGCGCCCGACGTTTTTAGTTCGAAAATATTTTGGTGTGTAAGAGTGTGTATGTACAAAATGTCCACAATGTGCATCCAACAAAACAGTTCTGGCTCAGCCCAGGGGAAGGGAAGTTCCAACATAGCCCAAGAAAAAATTTATTTTCTTCTTTTTAGTTCACAAAACGTGGTATCTTTAAAACTTTTTTTAAAATATTTTTATTTTAAATTATTATTTAAAACAATCTGTCATATGCGAAGACAAAAACATAATAAGCACTAATGTTTACCTCAAACTTGTGAATTTGATGCCAAAAGTATTTTTAAAATAATTAAATATCAACAAAATGAATAGAATATTTAGAGTGCGTTCTAAATTCAACTAGTTTTTGTAAACACCGTATAGAGTGTGTGGTATCGTTATTCTTTCTACTTTCCTATTTTAGAGCAGTGCTTCACTAAGTGGTGGTCCGCAGACCGGTGCAGGTCCGTGGGCCATCCGCTGCCAGTCCGAAAAAAGTATCAAGAAAGGACAGAAAAATATTAGGGCTGCGGAAATTAATGATTAATTTCTCGATTAATCGGTACAAAAATTTAAATGATAAAATAGCGATTAAATTAATAGTACATGTTTTCAAATATGCATGCGATTTATTGATAAATAATTAATTATTAATATTAATTAATAATAGTTTGCTAATCGATTTTTTTTTTTAAAAAAAAGGTTTTTAAAGTGTAAATTTTAAAATAACACAACATAATAAAACTCAACATCAGACCCTTAAAATTAAGTGAAAAGCCTCGTCTCGAAAGTTTCTAACGTAAAAAAAAAATAAAAATAAACATTATAGCAACACAAAGGCTTATAAACTTTTAAAAAGTTTGTGGGATATAGTTTCTATGCTTGACGTGTTGCTGAAATACTATTTTAAAAAGTATGTGTATTTATCTTGATAGTCGAATGTTGTGTTTGAGGTAAAGTTAAATTCCATTTAAATTTCTTATTGTAGATCGTTAAGCGAAAGTATGAAGCTGAAAAGGTTGCGAATTCCCTTTTATGCACTTATGGTCTATTTATTGAAAAAAAATATTCCTTTCGCCAATTGCACCTTGGTTATCACAATCTTGCTACACTCCTAAGAACTAAAAAGATACATATCTGTGTCATAATACTATGACGTGATACCTTTATATTTTCATGTAATGTTTATTATACATAGGTCTAGATTTTCTATATATATGCGCTTTCAAAAGATTAATCTTGGTATGTGTATAACAGCACCTAGTGAATAAGAAATACGGGAAATATTTTGTTTGTGTTTGACGTTTAAATTTCTAAAACCTTTTTATATTATTTGCAAATCATTGATGAGACACTCAGTGGAACTGTTTTAACTCACAGCTATGAAGAAAATGTTTTAACAAGAACAATGAGTAATGTGATTTTTTAAAATTTTATTTTTAATTAACATTCATTTTTTTACTTTATAGCATAGTGTTAAACTATATATCTCCAACATCTTTGTTTGCATTAAGACATAAACATTTTTTTGTTAGATAGAATTCCCGATTATGTATCGTTAGTGTCTATTTAATGAATACTAATTTAGTAAAATAAGACTCGTATGGAAATTTAGATAAAACATAGTCAGTGCGAAAAATTATCAAAATATCAGTTAAAGATCTTAGCTAAAAAGAAACTTGAAATTTTCATAAGCATTATCCAGTGAAATCAGAAGAAATCTAAAATTTAACATGTTTAGTCTTAAATCCAAAAGGGTAAAACTTTTAAAAAATTGATTAATTTAAAAATCTTCCAATTTATGAGGTAAAATGGAATGTGGAAATTATTCAAATAATAACTCTAGTTTTGAACTGGACACATTGATAATAATAATCTAGGTGTGTGATTATGATAATCTAGGTTTGTGTGTGTGTTTGTGATTGTGATTTTATGTGTGATTCTGTGTGTGTTTGTGGTGGATGGGTGAGTGGGTGTTAATATTTTTGTATGTAAATCTAGATAGGTCAGGTTTCAAAGTTGTTTCCTACATTTTTGCTTTCATGCTAAAGATAATTTTCTTCACTTTATAGTAATAGATTCTAATTGATTATCTATAGACTATACTATACGACAAACACTAGAACACTAATAAGTTGGTGTAAAATGATTCTTTTAGAATATAACTCACTTTATTGCGTCAATGAATCTAAACATTTTATTATATTTGTTATAATGCGTTGAAAACATTTTTTTTTTGCAACTGAAAAACAGGAAAGTAATGGACATTTAGCGTTTCTCAGATTATTCTTGTGGAAGTAAAAGCATAAAAAATGCTTAATATCAGTATAATAGCATAATTTAATTATACTGTAAATTCAAAAGACTTGGAATAACTCATGATTTGTTATATTATTATGGTATTATTGTTAAATATACATTTCTAAAGCAAAACTTGATCATTTTCATTTTAATTCTCTCCAGAGTCATTAGGATAACGGAGAAATAGTTGAAAATAAATTTGACAAATTCTCGAATATTAAACTTCATAGCATCTTGTATTCTGAAATGATCGTTTTGTTTTAGCCTTGAGTGTAATTACAACGTATGGTATTGATTAAAAGCACAGATTAATAAGAACTTAGCAAATGTATGTCTTACATCATTGCTTTTTTTCCCGTACCAAATACAATTTGAACTATCATTTGTTAACAGAATAACAACAATGTCAACAGAAACTCTTTGGTTTTTAAAATAAATTGAATATTTCTTTTTCTATTTTAATTCATTAAAGCGTCTTTCAATTTATAAAAATTATAATAAAAAATTAATTATGTGTATTAAATATCCACTTCTCTTGACAAATATTCTATAACAATGGTTCTCAGCCTGTGGTCCGTGGACAACTAGTGGTTCGCGGAGATTGGTGGTCCGCGAGCAAAGGATGAAATTTTTTTGTTGTTGTTGTTTTTTTTTTTGTTGTTGATGTTGTTTTTTTAATAATAAAAAACACAAAAAGTATAAATGGTGTCACTTTTTGAACACATTTATTATTTATAAATACTCGATGGCGATAGCATAAAATAATATGCTTGGATTCTATGTTTACTTTTAGCTATACCGAAAATCACATGATGTCACACCAGAATCAAGATGCCTATAGTTGTTATATTGACAATCAGAAATAATTTTTTGAAACCTGGAGTAAATTACCCTTAAATAAATATTATATTCTTAAGGATTAAAATAATACATTAATTACATTGATTGAACACATGCATAAATTTCTAATAAAGACAACAACCAAACATGACAACAATGATTCATCAGCCTCATCCTCACAATCTATGTGCAAATCAAATGTAGTTCCGTAAAAATAAAAAAAAGAAGAATTGCCATACGACGGTATGATGAAGAAATTTCGCGCTTTGGGTTCATTAGCGTCATTGTAAATTATCAGAGTGTGTAATGTGTTCACAAATTCTTGCATATGAAGCGATGAAACCTGCTGAAGCCCAAAGACATCTTAAAACTAATCTTAATGTCTGCGCATAACATTGTCACCTGAATTACCTTCGGTGGCTTTACGAGTTGCACAGACCAAAATGCATGGTTGTCAGGAAAGGGGGGGTGAGTGTTTAACAGACTGTTAAACTTTGAGGGGGAGGGGTTCTTCTCCAAGAAACTGTCTCACAGCATCACGTAAGTCAGAGTTTATTGATCTTTTGAATGACAGTTTATGTGTTGATGTTCTTGCTTACTTGGCTTTTTGGAAAAGCTGAGTGGACTTAAAACTTCTTTGCAATGAAAGCTGGGACATTTAATTACTCTCAGTGACAATGTGTCTGCTTCTACGAAATAGCTTGATCTATGGAAAATATATTATTTTAGGGTAACTTTAACATGTTTTAGCAATTGTACAAGTTTACCGATAAACCAGAAAATGCTGAAAACAATATACAACTGTTGATAAATGTGATTCCTGAACATATTCAATCATGCACCGAAGGATCGATTTAGCTTCTACTTTGTTGATTTCAATGTTGAGAGCTTTTCGTTGGTCCCAAGGCCATTTCTTACACACATTGTTGTCTCAATAAATTTACCAACATCGAAAATTATTTAAATCAAAATTCATTGAACTGACCCGCTATACTACTTTGAATATCTTACATCTTACTTGAAAGTGAGCTAGATGAAATTTTGAAATAATCACAAATGTTTCAGAAAGCTCTTAAAGTACTTTTACCCTTTGCAACATCATATCTTTGTGAATGTGGATTTTCTGTATTGATTACAATCAAAACAAAACGTCACTTCCGACTTATAATAGTTTAAGATGACCTACATGTAGAGTCCTTCAAGTATTACACCTCTTTTGTATGTTCTGTATTTAAATGAGAAAACTAAACGACTGGCACTAAATAAACCAATGCAGCAGTCTAAATGATACTAACTACTGTTTATGACCTTAAGTTTTTTTAATAGTAAGCAATAAGAATTTAATAATACAATAAGTATAAGACAAGTATAAGTTACATTTTATCGTTACAGAATGAAGCCATTACATTATGTTTCGTTTCAATATTGTATTTGATGAACGCATATCATAGCATTTTAGTACAGTTTTACGAAATAATTTGTACAATATTAACTAGTTATACAAAAAGTATAATTATTTTTACATTTCCAGCAAGGCAGTAGAGCAATTTTCAGTAGTGGTGGTCCGAGGCTAAGACACACTGTTTTCAAGTGGTCCTTAAATCTCAAAAGTTTGAGAACCACTGCTCTATAAATAATTTGTAATCCAGATTTGTCGTTTGTAAGGTCTTTGAATATAACAAACATACGACATATTTTGTTATTTAAATTTAGATTTTTCAAAGTGCTACCCAGTGGTCTGTTTTAACTTAAAATTTGATTATAAACAAACAATAAGACTCTTTAGCCCAATTACTTTTTTGTTTAATTTCTTTATCGGACAAGTGGGCAAACTGAACTATAGAATTTAGCAATTTATTTTATATAATGATTTTCATTTCAATACAGTGTTTTGTGATTTTTAACGAACGAGAATCTATTTTAAATAAGCTTTAAAATAAAATGAATACTCCTAGCGCAGTAGTAAGATATGGTCAATGAGCTTGAAAAACTACTTGATATACTTTACATATATTTCACAGGTTAAAATTTTAATTAAATTTTATAAGAAAAGGTGTATGTATTCTAATTAGTCAAACATATTTTAATGTGTTAAAAATAGCCTGGCTATAATCTATAAAAGATCATATGCGTGACAGATAATAACTCTATTTTTAAAATTAATAAAATACGATAATCGACATACAAAAAATCTGATATCAGTTCCACATTGTTCACTTAAAAATATACGTTGGAAAAAAAAATCATTATTTTAATATTTAGACTGCTATATTCTATCCCTCATTTTATATTCTTTACTATCCCCACCCCCAGCAATTTTGTCCGCTATATTTATTGTCACTTTTACAGCTCTAAACATCATTACAACAATGAAACCCATTGTCATTTATTTTGTGTGTATCTATTTGACTTGTTTTAAAGTACACCTCGTCAGCTTAGTAGAGAAATATGCTCATCTTCAATAGACGCAAAAAGTGAAAATAAAATAAAAATAAACCCAAAATATTCGTAAATGAAGGTTTTATGGTGTATGTCATAAAAACTTAGGAGACTCTAGACATTTTTTCAGTATTTATAGGTAGATCAATGTTCCCTTTAAGCTGCGCGACAGCGCAGATATCTAACCTAGGACGCGTAGCAGTTAATAATTCCCGTGCAGCTAATGTTTGTAGTATATTTTTTTTAATGAATGCTGAGCAACTTCGAGCATCAGTTTCTTTTTTTTTAACTTGGCACACGGACCAACAAACCTTAGAGCGAACGCTGGTTTAGAAACGATGTAGATACGAGAAAATGTAGCAATATAAATATAGACCAACAAAACTCATTTTTAGATATGAAACATTGGTGAGTACCAGCTCAGGAATAAGCAAATTATCTCTTTCATTCCGCAGGCCGGACGCTGTGAAGACGGCAAAGGAAACTACTGGGCAATCCATCCTGCCAATATACAGGACTTCATGCGGGGAGACTTCCGTCAGAGGCGGCGATCAAGAAGGAGGGGCCGAAAGAAGGAATGTGATCTGAGCATGTACCATGTACCCAACAGCTACCTGCCCTCCCCTGCCACGCCACTGGCTTCGGGCATGACGTTCAACACAGCGGCGTTGAGCTCTATATACTCGCCCTACACGGAGGCGGAGAGAAGGTAGGCTTCTTTTCATAAACATTTCTTCGAATGTACATGAAGCTGAATGACTTAAAACTTTAAACATACGTTTAGTCGTAGAAGACTTGCACAAATTTGCATATTCATCATTCTAGCCATTGTTTAAAGTATTTTTAGGGCTGGCACAAGTTTAAAAGATTTTGTTCGACTAATCGGGGAAAAATTTGATTGGATAATCAATTAAATTCGATTAATTATATTTGTATAAGGCATATACAGATCCCATTAAGTCGCGATTCATTATATTCGCGAAATCGGTTAAGTCGTGGTAATTGCGTGGCTCGCAAACTTCGAGACTTAACACAGCAAATTCGTTCTTCTATGCAAGAAATAAGGAATAAAAACTTTACTGTATATGTGTGCACGTCTAAATAAATAATAATAATACGAGGGAAAAGTATGTAAGTAAAAAAATAATATAAATTATTAATTAATTGGAAACAAAAATAGAAATATTTTCTTATATTGTAATAGAAATTGTATTGATTAAAATTTTTATGATACATTGATTAATTAATCGTTAATTTCCGCTGCCCTTCTCTTCTGAAATATTGGCTTATCCTCGGTGGACTTATTCATGTGAATGTATTTAGATCTGATATTTTGTAGTGTCGGTATCGACTTATTCTTCTTCCATCGAAAATTCTCAAAGTGAGAGACAGGCTTCTTAAAGTGAAGGGGATTTCAACGGTGCACAAATAATTACATTTCACTAGGAAATACACAAAGTTTTAATAGATACGCATCTATGGATGATAGTGCACGTTTATAGGTCAACTTTGGGTGTTTCCTTGAGAATTGGGGCCCTTGTTTCTAATATTACTTTTTTTTTTTTTTCTTTTTTTTTTGTGTGTGTTTTTTTGAGGTTATTAGAAATTTAAGAAAAGGCATTTTTACATAATTTAGCTCCTTCGAAAAAAACAAAGTCGTTCAATTTAACATCAACATTGTCACCAAATTTTAAAACAGATTTCTGTTTTTATTATATAATACATTAAATCGACGCGTTCATATTTAAAATTTTTAAAATTCTCAATTTAATCTTATTCGATCCGTTGCTTTGTAACATGTGTTAGACTTAATAACATTTTTCTTTACAGCTAGTGTTACGCTTGCAAGGTATCAATGGCTTTTAAAAAAATGAAATATTAATTGAGAATGATGGTGATAAAGCCTTATATTCGCAACAAATAAAAAAATCAATCCGCATGTTTCATTATCTAATTATANTATATATGTATATATATAAATTTGGGCTGTTAACCATTCATTTAAATTTAATCGTTAACCTTTGGAAAATTTACGATTAATTAATCGTAAAGTTCGATTAAGCCAAAAATTAAAATTTATGATGTCATAAGTAACATTTATTAAACGTTCTTGTTGAAAATCTAAATAACACTTGAATGTCTCCTTTATATGACATATGAACAATCATTCACATGGAACTGAGGTAATTGGTATGCACAAGAAGGTCTTGGTAAGAAATGACATAATTGGATATCGGTGTTCATTAAGCTTCCACCATTGTAGAGGGTTGATGAATTCAGGAACTTTCATCTCCATTTTGTAACGCAGTAATTCAGCAAAAGAGCTGTCGTCATTTTCTGTCTCTTAGTCAGACTCCTTTAATGCCATTAGCTTAATATTCACTTCATTTGGTTTGATGAGTAGGCGAAGTGTTAGAACCATTGTAGGCAAACTTTATCAACATTTTGAACATTCCCGTCAGTCAATAGTTTAAAACCAAAATGTACGTGCGATCGTCAGGAAATTTATTAGTTATCGGCAGATATTTTTTAAATTTTGTTTTTACTTCTTGAGTTCCAATAATTTGTAAGTGATGGATCGATTAATCTTTAAAAAAATTATTTAATCATTTACATGCATTTTTTAAAGTTAAATGGAGAAATTAATCGTTTATACCAGCAGCCCTATTGTTTTGTAAAGAACGACGAGTGTTATTATTTTGAGCGTTATATACTTCCGCTTACATTGATAGAGATAAAGGATAAATAATATATTAAATTTTTTATAATATTTTGATAGGTTATCAAATCAAAAGCTGATCTTCTTTTTTTCTTAAGACCGTTTTTAGCTTGATTGTTTTAATGATTTATTTGGGGTAGATTTCAAAATAAAATTTTTAAAAAGAAAATATATAATCTAAGACTCTGATGAAAAAAAGCAAATCATTAATAAATTCAATTTTATGGAAATTCTTCTTGACATTCGGATTAATAATGTCAAAGACCGAAATTGTTCCTTACGCAAACCCTAACAAAGAAGAAAGATTTTATAATTTGTCAAAATAAACTCGTAGGCATAATATACTGTCGCTTGCGTTCATTATTTGATTTTTTAAACCTTAATATTAATAAACAATGAATTTTTAAAAAAGAAATTAATTAAAGTTTGCCCCCCCCCCCCCATAGGCTGTTACTATTCAATATTTCAATTTTCTTTTAACTTTAATAACAAACACATTCAACTCAGCGGTTTTTGATATATATATATCGGCGTTTAATCGAGTTTGTGTAATTTATGCCCCCAAGAAAGAGATGGCCAAGTTTAAATTAGAAAGGAAATTGTAAATAACATTTTAACTAAAAGTTCATAAAATTGGTGTTCCTTAAAGCAGTGCTTCTAAAAATATTTTCTCGCAATTTCATCGATGGAAAATATATAATGCTCAGACTTTTGGATGATAATACAGCGTAAAATGTAATGGCCAAAAACGTATATTTTATATATAAATTTGTTTCTATTCGCTAATAAGCTTTTATATCCCCGATTTTCTAGTACCCCTCTTTACCTTAAGTGTAATTTAAAATATTTATACCAACCTCGTTTTACCTTAATTAAACAAAATTATAAGTTGTTTTATTGCATTAGCTTAGTATTAACATATTTGTATAAATCATATAACATTTTTATATTTCAAAGATATCTTTTATTCGTCAAAACGTTACTAATGTAGAAGTTTGGTATACTTATTTGATAAGGTATTTAGATTTTTAGGCTAATAAATACATTTTGTTCAATTTCAATTTAATCGAAACCAAATTGTAGTTAAAATTTTTTCAATATTTAGAATTCTAAGTGTATTTAAAACATATAATGTAAGTTGTTATACGTCATAGTAGAAGGTTGATCTCTTTATTCTGCAGTCATTTAAGTAGAGTTATTACAGTTTCAACAAATATTATTCTGTTATTTGTTTTACGGATTTATATGTTGAAAGTAAACACAAATTTTAGTTTCAAACCCAAATACACTATCTTTTGATAAAATTTAAAATAGCTGTATGCTAAAATGATAAATATTTAGGCTAATATACAGTTCATTTCTTTATTTTAAAAAAAATATTTAATCTAATTCAGTTTAATATATTTGTGGCAGCTAGTTGTTGTTTTTTTCCACGCAATTAGATTGAAAGAAGAATCAGTTGAATAGTGAATATGTGTTTCATATAACGTTAATTTCTGTAAACTTTTGCTCCTGGCAATACATTTTTTTATACTTGTAAATGTGTTTCTATAACGAAAATACACAAAAAGTCAGTATGTGTTTGGTGATGTATCATTTAATTATTTTATAATATGTTTAATGTATATGTACGAATTAAAATAAATAAAGATATATTATCTGAGAACATTATGCTTGGCATCAAGTTTTAAAAAAAAGATAATAACTATTTCATTTCTAGACTATAACAATAAATGGAATAAGTAGCCTACAACTTTGAAAAAATTATGCTTCGCGACTATGCATTCTTCTGCAGTAGAAACTGCGTCGGTAAAGTCTTTTTTTTTTAAATAATAAAAATAAACATATATTTATAAATGTGTAGCCGACGCCGCGCACAAGTTAGAATTCCCGCGCAGAACATTTTGATAAGGATTATATAGTATATATGTTTCTGGATTGTAAAATTTTTGAAAAAATTGACTCAGTGGAACTTTGCAAACTTGTTTGTGATTTTGCAAACGGACCAGCGAACCTTAGATGGAACATCGAAAACATTGATTACATGTATTTTTATTTAATTGTAAGCCAATTAAAACACATGTATTAAAGTTAGTTAACACGTTTCGAATTTTTAACATACCTTGTTTCTATTCGCTAATAAGCTTTTATAGCCCCAATTTTCTAATGCCCCTCCTTTTCTAATATTTGCCACAAATATTAAAATTATTAAAAATTAAGTATAAGCTCCATTATCCCTTTACTATTTTAAAACATANTATATATATATATATATATATATATATAAAATATATATGTTTTAAAAATATATATATATATCTTTCTACACTTTAATTTAAAAAGAATACGCATAATATTTGAAATTGCCAGAAATATGCCTAAAGAAAAATTGTAAAAATTTTGTTTTATTAAAAGGAAAATCCATTACAGCCAAATAAAAGAATATATACATATTTTATAAAAGATTAGCTTACATTTCAATAATCATTTAGGTTTTCAGTCAGCAATAAGAAATTAAGGCCATTTTTTTTTAAAAGTATTTTTAACGTTGCAGGTTATTATGAAGATGTATTTTAATCATTTTTAAAATATTCGCATTTTAGCTTTACAAAATCAAAAATGACAAAATAAGTGGAATACAAATCCATACAAATCAGGCAAAGATGATTATTCTAATTGAATATGTATGTTACGTTATATTAATGATATATTTTTACTTATATAAATTCTGGTATAGTGCATCAGTGTAGGCGACTCAAAATGTTGTATTTGTGTTTTCGCTCCCTGTTTACCAGCCTAAAGCTTTGTAATACCCCGGTGAGCAGCCCCTTGAGAGTATCATATTCATAAATTTATTTATAACACCTTAAATTTTCACAGGGGCAATCATGATCAGAGTATTGCTCTAGCGACCTTTGTAAATGAAAGAAAGATTTTAAGAAGTGTGTCGGTTTTATTTTAATTAAATTTGCGAAGTTATGAATCAGTTAAGAAATACAATAGGCTCATGGCTATTGCAATAGTCCCATGAAAATTTGTCTGATTATATGATATGATTAAAGAGATTTTTTTTACCTCTGTTTTTATTTTTATTCTTTGTGCAGAGTTGTATATTTTTCTCGCATCTTTTATTTATTTGGAAAATCTATTATCTTTCGATTAATGCTAAAATTTATAAAATAAAAACAAGAATATTATAATTTAATAGGTAAATTATTAATTGCACCACATTTTGATGTGGCCGAGGTGATAATATACGCCCAACTGCGCTTGACAGTCTCACAGCCCTCTGAACACTACAATCTAAAATCAAAGCCTTAGCATGTAGAAATGTATTGGAAAGCCTTTAAAATTGGACCACAACCATGTAATACATATATTCTAATCAGCTTGTCAAGTTCAAGTTTACCAAATCAGATGAGTAATTATTTTAGAAATGTTTCTTACTAGGTCCTTTACTTTTTGTTCCCTCGGGTTAGCAACCCAGCACCTTCAATATTTTGGTATTGTGGACCAACTAACAAAAACCCTTTTCTATTTTCTCCACAAGGGCCTACAGGCTAGACGAGGCTCTCTTACGTCAAAGTATGAACAACCCCTTTGTCAAGTGGTACCAGCAGGGAGTCTCAACACCCAACTACGGAGTATCCACTTCTCCCCCTGCGTGTAGTGCAGGGATGTATTCGAACCCGAACCCCGTGCAATGGCCGCAGGCGTACGGCGAGGCGACCCCTCAGTCAATGTATCCACCCTTGAACTCTACATTTCCGAGATAAACAGGTAAACGTTGTGGACAATTTAGAGCTTACTAAATTCAATGCATAATTGACTGGCTATGTACACATTGTAAAAAACTCAATTATAAAATCAAACAAAACTATTAGAAAATAAAAAGGTGATATATATTATTCCTTGAAAAAGTTCATTGTGATTACTGCTTCTTCATCGGTTCCTTTTTCGTTATGTTTAATTTCAATAGACATTTGAATTGGAAACTGTATTTATCAAACATGATAAATTAAGGGTTTTTTGTTTTATCCATATTTTATGAAAAGCCTCAATACCTATTCCCAAATACACTGAAGATTAAAACTTTCATACTTAATTTTTTTTGGGGAAAACATAAAAATATGTTTTTTCGTTGAGGTAGATTTAAACACTGAGAGAAAAGTATTTTGTGGTTTGTTGATCACCATGCTTTTCTTTCATTTTGTTTATTTAATATCTTTTTAAAAAACAAAGCAATAACTATCGACGCCAGTTTAAGCAAACCTAGAGGGTCAATTATCTGTAAGATTCAAACTGTAGGCATTGCAGCCTTGCCCCTGAAAAATTTGCGCATCATTGTACCGAATGCCGTGCGTCCGACATAACAGGACAGACCAGGGCGGCGGGCGAATACTGCGGTCAGAAACTTAATGATGTCTCTGCCCAAGAGGTGGAGCAGGTGACCAAAAAATGCACCGGTTACTTACAGGGTACACCATGAAGCCAATAATGCGACTTTATTAAGTAAGTTATTGCGGAAAGGAAAAAGTTCCACAAAAGACAACTTGTAGAGTAACAAGTTTAAAAATAAATAACTTTATTATGGAATTCAGTTCTTTCAGCTAAAGCACCTCGAAAATGTTTATAGATAAATTTTAAAATAACTCAGCAAAAAATTATTACTTATTTTTAAGAACTATTTTTCTACCCACATCTATTATATGTTTTAAGTAGAATTTTTATATTCTGGTTCTGCTTGGAATTGAAAAGTTTACATTCCAATTAGAAAAAACAGTCACATTACTCATTACAAAAATTCGGAGGGGAGTACTTAATCTCGAAAGATAAATGGCTCAAATCACAATTGAAATATTGATTACTTGTAGATACACAAATACAGGAGTTTGTTTAGCGTTTTTTTTTAAATATGCAAAATTGAATTTCTTTTTCTCAATGATTGCACATTATTTAATTATAATTTACTCGTACACAAACTGATGTGAAACTTGCGATACTCTTGCCACAGCTACCCCACCTCCCACTCTGTCAGCACCGCAACTTGTCCCCACCCCCATATCTTATTATTAGAGTCCCATATGGGTGGTCTTAATTCCATTATTCGGTAGCTAGTTGTTATCGTAGCCTTATCCAATTATTGCCCTATTTCCATCTGCCGGTGATTGTGGTAGCAGATAATAATTCTGGTTACATAAAACAAAATAAAATTAAAATGATTGTTCTGTGACTGAACCTACAAATTATTTTTTATGTATTTTAAAGATCGATTTAGCGATTTAAATTCTAAGGCTTTTTGTTATTTTGTATTTTACTGTTGTTTTGTTTTTTTTTTTCATTTGAGTTTGTTTGCCAATACTTATTTTATCTGTTTTAGACGTAATTTTTCACCATTGTTTAGGAATACTATTTTCCCATGATGACAGTGATGTCCACTTGTCTTAAGGACAAGAGGCTTGCTTGGATACAACACAATCTTCATTAACCTTGTCCGCCCTGACACAACAAACCCCTCTCTCTCCACCCCCTACTACCCCATCTCCTGGCACGACGACAAGATAATCGCACCCCCTCCCCTCCCCACGAGCCGTTGTTCAAGTGGACTCGACGTGTCGCATGACAGGGGTGGGGTGGGTGTGAGCAGCCTCAGAGGCACCTCAACGCCGAGAACAAACAAATGTTTTCATTGGTGGAGAGTTTTTCAAGGCAATCAAAGTCACGTGAAGTGTCCGCGCGCTCCAGTAGACGCTGTTATTTATAAGACGGGCATTTTTAATGATTTTTAAAAATATTTTATTCCACGAAATTAGTCTCAAACAAAGGTGTTCACATTAAGTGTGAGGTGGGGTTCAAATGTTGGCTGAATCTGTCGCTCAGTTTAAAAACAAAACAAACAAAAAATGAAGCGGTTTTGGAGAGTGGGAGTAGTTGTGGGCAAGCGATTACGGGCTGGTTACGGTGCCCTGATCATGAGGTCATTGAATGCCTCAGAGATAACATGGACTGACCGAATTTTGAACAGATGTGGCGCGTCTTTTGTTTTGTTTTTGTGACCTTTTAAAAAACTGGTCATCATTTTGGAGATGTGAGTAAGTTTCAAAACTGCTTCTCTTCTGTAAGTACGTTAATCGGCTGAACTGACAAAATAAAAATGTGTGCATCAACAACGGAGTTTGATATATTGAAAACGTTTAGCACATTATGTTAGGGAAGGCATGCAGAGAAACTGAACAAATTTTGTGATAATAAACCACAGAAAATAAAATCAACAAAGAAAACAGACCCAAGATTATTGGAAAAAAATTATAATTTTTTTTTATTCCATCTGAAAATGTGACAGTGTTGGAATGTACGTAGTCGCGGTTTCACAAAAGCGAGAATAAAATGTAAATAATGTTCATCTGAAAATGTGACGAGGTTTAGTTTAGTTAGGATGTGGTTTCAAAAGAGAAGTGACTGTGACAGAGAAATAAAAGCAAGAAGCATCATGCAAAACAAAACTGGCATGTTGAAATCAGGTATTTATCAAATACTTCAAATTCGCAACACATTGATAGTGTATCAAGGGTTTAAAAACGAATAAGTATTGGAAGAACATATTTTAGAACATATTTTATTACTAGCTAGAAATATAGAAGAGAAGACGATAAATTTACCATTTGACAGACAATACAATTGAATACACCATAAGGAGCACTTGAATCAGCAATGTTATAACTTACGTCTCTGATGTCCATGTAAGTCCCATGACTGATGGTCGCAGGTGAACCCTAATGTTTCCCTTAGAGCTTACTTGGGATACGTGGTAGGTGCCCCGATTCCCTTCCAGGTCAGCGGATCACTTTCTTACTTTTAGCCAATCTTATTGTGGTTTTGAGGGGGGCCTCAATCCCCATCCCCTCAGCTTCGCTATCCAGCCGTTCTTTATTTATTTATGAAAATGAAATGCATGGTGAAGTAGACAAGTATTTTTTCCGGTGCATCATTGCAAAAATCATTTGTTTAGCTCTTTTTTTTTCACTTTCATCAATATATATATATATCTTTTTTTTAATATAAAATACAGTTGATTGATGTTTTCTAAAGCCATCATACAGCCTTTTTCCTACTTGACCTGTATAACAGTTAAATAGATCCCACTTAGACTGATGCACTTAAAGCCCTAATTTGATGTTAAATTTTCCCTATTGGAATTCAAACTTAATAGCCTGGACATTGTCATGGAACAAAATTCTAGAGGTAGATTTATTTTCAAGTCACAAGTGAAGCAATGAAGTTAACGGATATAATTCTTACCTTGCATTTATTTACTTTCATTAGAGAACTGAACGAGTGACATAAAGGTTTTCCATGCTTTCATGCCTGTTGATTCGTAGACCAAAAATCTGATTATACCTATACGTTAATTCCCATTTATAACCCATGCGACAGAAAATTCACAACCACCAACTTTATTTTACTTTTTTAAAAACAAAACTTCAATCATATAATACATTAAAATGACATTAATTCACTTATAGTCTAGTCACATTTTATAAACTATTAGTTTTACAGCCCAAAACCATAGTTATTATTTGAAAATGCCTTTACATTACCGATATATGCACTAAATGATTGTTGTGTTTATTTCTAGCCGGCATAAATTCAACGCGCTATTTCTGACCGGATGGCTAATGGAAATAATATGTCCAAGGTCAACACATGATTATATATAATTTTAGGTGTCAATTTAATAATATAAATATGTTAACTCAATACAAAATTCTGGAATTTTATTTATTACGTTGTTTTTTCTTCCCTTTATTCTTTCAAATACAGTAGCACACGTCCAGTGGTTTCGAATCATATAGGGCCCACGTGCACAAAATTGATATACCAAAAACTACTCATTAATAGCCTAGTGCCAACACGCCAGGCAATTAAACCCGGATATGTCGGTATGCCTAGCTGGTTTGATTAGCAAATTAATGTTTTAGTCGCATACGGCTGATGAGGCTATGCGTGTCAGAGGTTCGCCATCATTGGGTTACATCTTTTTTATTTCCATATTTTTAATTTGTTTTTTCTGTTTGAAATTTTTTTTTAATAATTACAACCTGTCTTTAGCTTTAAAAGCAACTTTACATGCCTAGTACTAATATTTATTGTGGATTTACATTAAATTATTTAATAATTGTTGATTTCATATTGACGTTCAGTGATTTATTTCATTGTCACCTTACCCACTTTGAGGTCGATAGCTCGATTGAAAACCTGATAATATTTTTTCGGAAAACATTGAAAAGAAACTAAGCACGGAAATGAGCATTTTGTATAAAGTGGAAGAAAATCCACTCTCAGCGGTTCTAAATAATCTGTTGACGCTCGTGAACGGCAAGGAATATTCTCATCACATCAGTCATGTGTTTAGGCAGCCGTGTGTGTCCTTTGGTGGCTTATTAGCCATATTCTTGCCCAAAAGCTGTGACACATGTCGACAGCCTGTTGTCTGCCAGCCTCACAGACTGCTGCGCATTTCCGTATCATAAGGCGTCAGAAGGCGCAGTCGCTGGCTGCTGCCTCCCATGAGTCATGCCTAATGTCGTAAGCTTTCAGAGCGGTCTTGATCGTATCTCTGTAGCGCTTGCTTTGACCTCTGCAGGCTCTCTGCATAAAAGTAAGCTCGCCATATAAGGACCTTTTTACACCCCAACAAGTAGTTTCGAGAATGGATGACAAAATTTTCAGAAGCGCGTCTATACAATTCTCAGTCTAATTGCACTTTCGATGGCTATTCTTTCATTAACGATAGTTGTCGTGGACATTGTACTATTTTACAATAATTTTGGAACCACTGCACTTAAGGGGAGGGCCAATGCAAAATTTGAAGACTTTATTATCAAAGCAATTCATTGACAGTCTACCTGAACCGTTTGGTTGCTAGTGCTGAAGGGGAAAAGAGAAGATATTTAGGTTGAGATACGTCCAGGATTCGGTGGGCACGTTGTGTTTGCTTTACGTCTACCAGGCTAACGGGAGGGAGTCGGGTGGGGCGTGAGGTGGAGTAGATCTATGAGGTGATAAGTTGTGGGCTCTTTTTTTTTTTTTAATTGAAGAGGAAATCGGATTTCCATTTTGAGGTATGAAAGAGAAGTAAATCTGGTTTAGCTCGAGAAAAGCAATAGTGAAATAGCAGAGATGTTGTTTTATCGCTAGTTTGGTCATGGTTTCGTTCAGGTTATTTTGTGGTATTCACGTAGTGCGGATGATGGGGTGGGTGGGGGAGGACTTATGGGGTTGAATTTAGTTTCTGTAAGCTTAGATTCTTAAACAGTGTGACACTGCGGCAGTAAGGCATTTATCGGAAGGTATTGGGTAAGGGGGTTGCGGTCAGTCCGTGTTCGAACGTTTTATTCCTTTTTGATTGGCGTCATTTCCGAACGATTAAATACATTGATATATTTTTAAGCAGGAGTGAAAGTATTTGGTGCGCCCCTTTGGCCATTACATTACTATGATGTTCCAATTATATAACAGTTGAATAACGGTGTTCTCTATGACCAGAGTCGTGTGCGTTGCTGTAGAATAGCAAGCTGTGTAGTTATCAACATAGACGACGCAGCAGTTGAGCGGTGCATCATCGGGGAAAAAAACTTGGAAGGGGTGGGGACTGAAAGAATGATGTCACGAAATCGGTGCCCTGTGAAAGTTTGAATGTGACAATATTTCAGGGAAAATTTCTCTTTTTTTTCTTAATATGTATCTTCCTTCTTCCTCTTTCAATATATATAGTAAGATTTGAAAAAGCAATAGGGAAGGGGATCTGTCTACCGAAGGTGATACGGATCCTGCAAAGAAAAGAAAAAAACTCAGTGAACGGCTAAGTAAGAGTTAGTAGAAAGGGGAATGTTTAGATGGGGAGTAAGATTCAAAACGAACGAGCCAAATGTAAAGATTAACCAAGCCCCACTTTAGACCGTGTTATCGCCAATAGCGTACGTGCACTATCGAATTGGGCTTTTTGGTGTGCGTGTATGTGTTAAAATGAATGAGACGGGGAGGGAGATTGAGAGAGAGAGAGAGAGAGAGAGAGTGACAAAGAGAACTGTATTTAGTAAATAATTGACAGTTTCATATTTACTTTTGTAATTGACGAACATGATAGAATCCACCCATGCACGTGTGCTTTTTTTGAATACGTCATAGTTTAATTAAATGCCAATGGCAGCGGTACTTCTGGGCTGCCTAAATGTATCAAAGGAAAATAAAAGCAGAAGTGTGTGTGGAGGGGTGGGACGTCGTGACGGATATGTTTGAGAAGTCGGGTGTGGAACACGGACTTGGGTCATGCGGTGTGTTGGTGTATTGGTCATGAGGTGTATGACTATGCTGAGCCATGAGACGTGGGTCGTTTGTGGGCCATGAGGAGTGGGTCGTTTGTGGGTCATGAGACGTGGGTCATTTGTGGGTCATGAGGTGTGGGTGTTGAGTGGGTCATGAGACGTGGGTCGATTTTGGGCCATTATGTGCGTGTCGTTTCTTCGTCATGAGTTGTGGATTGTTTAGTAACTTTAACAACACTTTGTTTTTATTATATTCAACGCCATGTGAGGTGACTTAATAATCAATCAAAAACAGCTCAAGGGCTAATACCCTTTTGCGGAAACCGTCCATATGTCAATTTTTCGGGGATCGCTGCTAGCGCTTATTTTAGAAACAATGCCCTAGATAGCTTGTGACGTCAGCGCCCAGATAGGCCCAAAAGGCGTTGTCTGAGGTTTCGTACTGATACCGGCCATCGAAAAGATGATTGCGAGACAGGTGACGTCTGGCGAACAGGGTAACAACTTAAGGAACAGTGATGTCAAGTGGGCAAAGCGTTACGTGATAGCCGGGGGGGGGGGGGGAGTTTTCCCAGCTTTCAGAGCGGATACTATTATATCTATTAGAGAATATAAACATAAGTGGGCATTTATTATCGTTATAATGTACCTGTAAATGGATTAGGTTACAGAGTGCTCCGTTAACAATAAGTTATGGAGTGCCTCCGTTGGTATTTATTTTACTTTGTAGGCCTAAGTACATGCACCTAATTATGATTTTAATATAGTTAAACTTAACTCTTGGGACAGTCGGTAGATGAGTAGTTCTGAGAGCATTGATTACAGTTGTAGTAATAATGTATGGCCAATTGGAGAAGAGTACTTTCCTGTGACATTTTTGTAATTCTGATGTATTATAATTCTGTGGTAATTTATTGTAACTGTAGAATAGCTTTGTGGGAATTTATATTAGTATGGTAGGAACGGAAATCTACTCCCCTTGACCCTCCTAGGCCAGAGCAAAAATGAATTAACAATAAATAAGTGGCAGGAATTTTTAGTATTTAGTAGGGCTGTACCGGATTAAAATTTTTGAAATCCGGACTGAGCCGGATTTTTAAAAATTTGTCGGATTCCGGATTTTCTGGAGCCGGAGCAGATATCCGGTTCACCAATATTATTTAGTTTTTTAAAGTAAAAGCACTAGTTAATGAACAATTATAATGTTTATTTCTTGAAGTTCATTGTGGTTAGATTTGAATACACATATTCGATGAAACAGATTCGGTTAAAGAGTTTTTGTCTCGTCTAACGATTATACTCTTTTATTTCATCTTCCGTGCAAAAGAAAAATAACCAAGAAATAACTTCATACGATCAATAGTTTAGGTTTTAGACATCATTACGTTGACTCAACCGATACCTGTAGAACTTTTCTCCTCAACTGAACCCCTATTAATACCTTGCAGTTGACATCTAGATTCAACGGGGCATGGGTCCGGGCCACGGAGGTATTCGCCATTAAGTGACTAGATAAGAGACCACTGGATGACACTGGCACGGCTGGGGCTGGGGGATGTCACAACGGTGCGTGGGAACCGCACTGACCACCCGCCCCGCCCTTCGGCGTGGCTCTCTGGCCGGGGACAGTTGAGTCCTCGGACGGAACGAGGGAAGCTAAAACAAACTCAGCTGATAGTGTGGGGGAACTGGACGAGGGTCATCTTGTTTACTTTCTCATCAAGTTCGTGGCGCAAGTCGGACATTTTGATTGACAAGCGGGCACAATCTACTACCGAGTCTAGTTGCCAAAATTTGGCGTTGTTGGGGTGTGCGGTGCTGATAATAAAAGAAAGGGGGATGGTGCTATTATCAGTAAGAGAACAGAAAGTAAAAGTTACAAAGTAAAAAAAAAAGCTTCTTTTTTTTTTAATTAATCTTTTTTTAAAATAATTTCTTTTCAAAAGAGTTGAGTTTTTGTTTTAATTACCCAATGAAAGAGCGAATTTTCTTCATTTGGAAATGATTAACTAGGAAGTAGGCCTGTCAACGGGTACCCGGGACCCAGGTACCCGTATGCGAGCAATTACCGGGTAGTAAAATGGCGCTCGGCTACCCGTGAAAATTTTTGTGCAATATATTTTCCACCACTGTTTGAACTGTGCCTCTTCTGTGTTCAAAATTTCGGCTCGCGAAAAATTTATCAAATTAAAACTTTTGGTTTCAAATATATGCTGTGAAATACGTCTTAACACGAAAACGCTTAAGAAGAAATAAGTGTTAAACGGTAATGAAACATGGTCCTGACAAACTACAAAGTATTTTGATACACTTTTTTTTTCCCAGGAACATAAAACAAAAATCATTTAAAACAAAAAGGTTTTTGTTCTTTGAATTGTTCCAGTAACGAAAATAGAACACAACGCATATAACTACTATTAACTAGAAAGGGCTAGAAATGACCTTGGCTTTGAAATACGCCGCACATCTTTATAACCGATTGGACGAGCGAATGTTGTTTATCTAATTACCCCCCCCCCCCTCAAATGTGTCTCCACTCCTATCCCCACCATACTATAAAAAATATTCCAATCGTTAAATGATTTTCACTATAATACAAATATAAATGGCGAGGATGGGCCCGTCCATTCAGTATGACACAAAATAGGACACAAGAGCAATAACTGGGGATGGCTAGCAATGATATTGGCTTTTACTTTGAAATACGCCACTCATCTTTGTTACCGATTCAGACACGCCAATTTCTCTTATCTAACCCCCTTCCCCTACTAACTTATGTCTCCAATACTATCCCCACCATACTTTAAAAGAAATAAACACCTGCTATATTCTGCTGTTGTTTTAGTATGTGTGTTTTCTTTAAGATCATATCTCAAGCATTAAACAATCTTCCCTGCATTACAAAAAGAAATATTGGGGGATGGGTCCACTAATTAGGGGCAAGTCCTGTAAAGATTAGTTAATTAAAACAGTTTTCAGCTACTAGAAACAACCCGCCATGTCATCATACGATTAGCGCTCCCCAACCCTAAAACAATCACCTTAGCACCCCTCTGCTCATTGTTTTTACAACACTGTACTACAGTTGGATTTCAATGTCATCATTTTCCAATCGTTGACTCATTACATCAAAGTTTGCATTTCCACTATAATCAAAGCAGTAAAAGGCTAATGGTAGTAATATCGGGCATAATGACGTAAATTGTGAGGCATTTCGAACGGTAATCCGGGTACCCGTTCAAATTTTGGACGGGTACCCGGGCAGCATTTTTCAACAATATTGACAGCCCTACTAGGAAGGAAAATGTATTTCGTAGTCAGTTTTTATTTCTCCCAAGTGTAATCAAAAGTTTATTCATGCACATTTTGTATACATTTTATCTTAAACAAGTCATTCGATTATTGCTTTCGACACAGCATCACGTAGAGAGCAATACATTTTTTTTCTGTGCAATGTCAAATTGTAATTGCATGGCAACAAATGGGAATGATTACGAATTACGAATGAAAGTTCGAAAATCAAGAAGATCTATCTATAAAGTTATATCATTTTCTAACTGGAGATATAGAACAACTGATGAAGGTAGAATGTAATAAAGGTGAAGAAAGTTAGAGGCTGAGAATATAAGGCCTCAAAAGATTGATTTTTAGCGAACAATTACTAGTTAGTGGATTTTTGTTTGTTTACAAACGATGTTAATATTCAAGAGTAAAATTGAATTTATGTATGCGTAATTAAAATTATATTTTACATAAATGTTCTTAATACTCTTATGGAAAATTGTTAAGGCCTGGTTAGTCATTTTCGTCCGATATTCGTTTTTTTTTCCTTTTTTTTTCAGGGGAAGTGGGGGGGGGGGGGGGG
>MUZC01000147.1:550694-594145 GCA_002072015.1 Radix auricularia
GCTAAATAAGTTTGTTTGTTTGTTTTTTGTTTTTTTTTTAGTAGTTAAAAATTAACACCACATCAAATATAGTTATAAACAAACATGAACAATTTTCAAAGTCCTGCCTACAACTTTTTTTGTTTAATACTTAGAAATTAATATAATACCAAAATGAGAAACATTCTGCAAAGACGAGCTGAGCACGGTTAGATAAAAAGCAGAAACAAAGTAATGATTTCATGTAGTGAGGTGAAATATGTGGTATTATGTTGCATTAGAAGGAAATGCCTTTGAAAAAGTTGCAGCTCGTTCCAGAAGGCATTGATATGTGAATATAATTGTCATTTCGCCGATCGTAGCAATCACGTTATTTACATTATTTATAGATCTTAACATTTTTTTTTAAAGATTTGAATCTATCATCTACTAACGAGACCGAACTTTATTAAGAGAATAGCAGATTTTTAAAAAACAATAAAAGTCACTTCAGCAAAAATATAAAGTGTAGCTATAACAAAAAAAGAATAAGTGTTTTGGAATTTTTCGATGGGTTGATTAATAGATGTAGAAAATTTTCTAAAATGTAAATTGTACTAAATAACATTGTAGATGTGATTTTTTTAAGGTGTTATGATATGTTATAGAATATGTATATTCCGTTCATATTATAGATCTTAATGATAGTGTTTAAGTACTTTTTAAATTTTATTACGGTAAATGCGATGTTAAAAAAATAATTTGAAAAAAAACATTACATACCACTACCGATTAAATTAAATCAAATAAGAAATAATAATTATTTAAAGTTTAGGTGTCTATTCTAAAGGGTCAAATTGTGGTCAAAACGTCTGGGATCGACGCGCCATGAGATCAAAACGCCGTGGAATCAAATCGACAGGGGTTGAAACTTCACGGTCAGACATATTAAATGATTTATTTTATTTTCGGCTAAAAACATTTTTACTCCAACCACTCACTTGTAGCCATCAAACTCGCATCGTTTTGTAATGTTACGAAAGTCGCTTAAATCACACTGATACTCTAATCAAGAAGGCATAGATATTACTACGGTCAGTGTCGTCTTAACGCATAGGTCCGTTGGGCATTTGCCCGGGGGTCCACGAGCATAGGGGCCATGGGAATATGTCTAGTTATATATATTATGTATATTTATTTTTTTATTCTTGCGAATGGGGGAGGGGCGCTCTCTTTCTCTGCCCAGGGGCCCAGAATGGTGTAGAGACGGCTCTGACAACGGTTCATATTAAATATTATATTAATTTTATTTTAAATGAATTTTATTTTCTATCTTTAAGAATAAGAATGTCTGTAAACAAACAAGATAAGCTGAAAAGAAAGACCATTATCGTTTTCTGACAACAAAGATGATAGTGGATTAAATTTTATACCTGAATCATTATACAAGAGGAAATATCGTTTTATCTTATCTTATCGTGTCTCATATTATATTATCTTATAAATTACAGACGCTCCTTCTATGCATAAGATCATTGGTCCGGTAAAAGATAATCTTTACTAAAGACTAAAGAGAGGTCTTTTTGCAAAATCAAACATAACAATAACAACTATTTCAGGTATGCATCTAACATCGGCTATTTCATGTTGACTAACAAAGGATGCAAAGTTTTCCCCACATAAACATAATCTTTCATATTTATACAAGTCGGCCTCCACGTAGACTTTCATTTAAGTCAAAGTGTAATATTGACCACCTCTGAGACACTGTCATCGTATTTTGACTCGTCGCTATCTGGGTTAAAATGGAATGCGTCACTTACATATGAGCCAAAGCCGCTAATTTTCGATAATCTCTTCTAAATTTTTATGTTTCATTGTTTTTCTTATATTGTCCGAGAAGTAATTTGTTCAACAACAATCGTCCCATGATTCAGAAACTGATAGTTTCAATTAACGATTATTTTTTCCAACGTAATTACGTTTACTCGTTAACATAAACAATAACATATGCATGACAAACCTTATCTGATCGATAAAGAGGGAAGACAAGAGTTGTCGTATACATCAACGCCCCCGCTTTCGTTGTTACCCAAGTCCCCGAGAAGTGTGCTAAGATCTGTCGGGCGGATCCCTTGTTAAATCAAATTTCAAGGTGACAGACTCGCTTGTAAGTAATCTAATCACCCCCACCCACACACCCATACCCTGGCACGTAGGGGGCCCCGTAAGTGGGCCCTCAAAGTGGGCTGGGTGTCAGATTATCTGGGGGTAAAGACAGTGAACTGGGGGCACTTGATGTTCGCGCGCCGCTGAGAGACTCAACTCCACCCCGGGCGCTATCAATGTTCGTGTGGTGTTGATTGCGGTTGTCGAGTGCCCTTGAGTCCGTTTGTTCTTTTATTGTTTGGAAATTATTTACAGAACAAAGAAGTCATAGGACCAGACACACACAAAAACTAGTAACTATTTTTAAATTTAAATGTTGCGTTCGTTTCGAAATTTTAATTGAGCTCGATAACGTATAAACATTTATTTATTTGTTTTTCATGCGCAAATAGAAGTCTACAGCTTTATATCATTGGTCATAGCATACAATCACAAAAAATAATTATCAACGTATCAATGTGTTGCAACTAACTGTGTTCACTATACGCGGAAAATAAAATTCCAGATGTTTGAATGAATGCTTTCTTCTATAGCTCTAATAATGTCCATGCTAGAGTCGCTTGCTCGTTGCGTTTTGATATTTAACTACTCTATCAATTTTTTTTAAAGCCTTTAAATTTTTCTGAAATTGATCTTTGCTTTCAATGTTTGTTTTTTTTAAATTGGAAGACTGTTGCATAATTTTGTTGAAGTCGACTCTAAATGGCGCATGCCCAAGGGATTATGTCTATATACTCTGGGAACTGTCAGAAGGTCACAGCTCCTTTAGAGATACATGTTTCGATATTAATTCCTTCAAATAAGTTGGCGTTTATCCGTTCAGACAGCCATAAGCAAATAAGAAAATTATATAGTCTATTTTAAGCGACACGAAGCCATTGTAGATCCCCAAGAGTCGGCTTAGTGGGGCCTGACGTTTTCATCCTCAACACAATCTGCAGCGCTTTGATTTTCGGAGTCTCTTTTGAGTTTTTTTGTAAGGCAATCTCTACATATTACTTTTACCGTAAGCCAGTCTCGATTGCCTTAAAGTAACTGAAATGACATTTGCTTTTTACTTATTCAGTTGAGGACGCAACTTATCTTAAGTACAAAGATTGGAGGAAAAAAGCTTTGACCACAGAACCAAGTGTCAAATCCGTATATAAACTACACTACGTGTTAACTGTTTCCTAACAGGAGTAAAATAGTATTTTAAAGCTAGTAATTTTATTGGACAAGTTATCACGTTGAACTGTTATAAAACAGAAAATTACATAGTAAACTGTTTCGAGTTTGCCTAATCCTGCAGTCAATTAACTTTGTGACGTCCGGTTCTTGGGCAGACGCATTTTCTACTGGTGCTAAGTTTTCATATATTTTCATTTATTTTATTCTAGATTTTATACTATAATTACTAAGACCTATGTAGGCGGCCAGTGTGTTATTGTTACTTATTTTAAACTCTCCTAACCGTAACAGTTTACATAATATAAAAGCACCAATAAACCTCCCAAATAACTTAGATTACTAGATGTAGAATTCATAATTTATAAATTCAAAGCTTAATTTAATTTAACTTAATTAAATTACAACCAATAAACAATCTTTAAAACAATCATACATAAACTAATTGTATAATAATAATAATCATATCTTAAGTCTACTTAAGCCTTAAACTTAAGCCTAGCTCTACCGAAAATGAGAAGTTTAATCATAGTCTTTGTAATAACCATATACTTTTAAGGGCATTAACATTAACAAACACTCATCCTAATAATCACATTTATTAATCAAGAATAATTATAAACCACCACAACACTAAGCACGCAGACTGCACCTCTATCTTATAAAGGAAGTTACCCTATAAAATTGAAACATAAAGTATGTAGATATAGGCAAAAGCACTTAATTTAATCTTACCTCTCTCCTGTGACAGAGAACTTACCTAAGGCTCAGTATCATCTTAATGCAAAATTTGTATTAAGACTTGCACTAGCAAACAAGGAGCAATTCAGCGTGAAACCTGCAATGAATGGTACCGCACCATAATACACCAAAGTACTTATGAATAGGCCTAGGAAATAAATAAGCATCTCGGCACTGCATACATTGTATGTTGCCCCAAATCAATTCTTATATGTTTAACTATATGGACCTGATCATCACAAACGTTTACAGTGTTTTGGCTAATTCTTATATAAAAAAACAACTAGATAAAATGAAACCTTTCACACAAACCCATAAAAATAACCATAAAAAAATAAAATAATACTAACAATCAAAACATTCTCAAAACGCTAATAAATTTCCAAAGCATAAAAATAGAATTCCAGATTTAGATCAACTTATAAAAACAGAAGAACCAGACATAATTGCTGTTTCTAAAAAAAAATTGTTGAACCCTACATATATAACTCTAAAAAATTTTAACAGCAATTACAATATTTTTAGAAAAGATAGACCAGACAATAAATTTTGGAGGAGTGCTAATTGCAGTCAAATCAAATATCATAGCTGCAGAAATTACAACACAGCCAAATTTTAATATAAAGCCTTTTTTTTTTTCAAAATACTTACACCAAAGTCAGACCCTTTATTGTAGGCAGTATACATAGACCACCTACTACAAATCTAAAATACCTAAAGAATCTCTGCAGTCAATTAACTTCTTTAAAAGAAAATAGTAAAAATGCTGTAAATTGGACTAGGGGGGGGGGGGCTTTAATCTTCCAGATATAAATTGGAAAAATTATGCAATTGATAACCATCAAGCTAATAAATATATTAATTGACAACTTTTAGAAACTATAAACAACATAAACCTAGAACAGATAGTAAAATAAGCAACTAGGAAAAATAAAACTCTAGATCTATTCCTAACAAAGAAACCAGGACTAGTAATAAATTGCACAATAATTCCTGGACTGTCTGACCAAGATATTGTCAGGGTAACCAATCCCAAGCAATAAAAACTAAAATAAATATGATGGCTAGAAGAACAATCTATCTGTTGAATAAATGTAATTTAATAAAATTACACCAACAAAATTTCCGAAGTAAATTCAGCACAAAATGATGATGCAAAATATGTGTTTAGGATAAGAGCTTTAGTCTCATTATCATTATAGGTGTTATTATTTGAGCCTTTTAGTGGGGCTATTCCCCAAGGCTCCATTTTTGTTTTGATATGATAAAGGACCATACGATTTTATTGTTATTCTAGCAATTTACCCGCGCTTTGCTGCGGTAAATTAGGATTTCAGTTATTAAAAAATTGCGTCTTTTTTATATAGCTCATTATGAGAAAAAAACTATATTTAGGCAATCGTCCCCCAAGTGGGAAAGGATTTAATATTTTTTTGCCTCTTATCATCGCGGGAGTGTACTCAAAAACTTCCCAAAGCTTCAAGCTTCTACGTACACGGAAGCTTGGAGAATTAGTGTTGATTTAGTTTTATATAGCCCATTTTAGGAGAAGGAAAAGAAAGGTTTAGGCCCCCCGGCCACCCATGAGTTGAAATTTTTAAAATTTATTATAATTATTTTTCTTATTACCGTCGCGGGCTGTTACTAAACAACTACAGAAGGCTTTAAAGTTTTACCTACACAGAAAATGGGAGAAGCAGTAATTTTCTGTTTTTAATAGCTCATTTAATGAAAAAACTACATTGGGGCATCCGGCATGCAGTAAGTTGTAATTTAAATATATATTCACCTGTTACCATCGCGGAAGTGTACTCAACAACTTCCTAAAGTTTAAAGCTCTACATACACGGCAAAAAAGGACAATTAGTGATTTTCAATTTTTACAGAGAAAGAGAAATAGTATTTGGGACCCTGGCCCCACCAAATTTGGAATTTTAAATTTCCTTTTCGTCATGAGATGGTACTACAACTTCCCATATTTTCATGCTCCTACCTACACGGGAAGTTGGAGAATTGGTGATGTTTTAGTGAGTGAGTGCATTAAAAACTATATTTGGGCCCCATGTCCCCAGTAAGGAATATTTTAAATATGTTTTCACATGCTATCATCCTGAATGTGTATTTAACAACCCCCCCCCCCCACAACGTTGCACGCCTATTCGGTAAATAAGAGAATTATAGATTTTCAATTTTTATATAGCTCATATAAGAGAAAAAAACGATTTTGGGGCCCCGGCCCGATCAGTGTGTATGTCAAAATTCTTTTAAACCAACTGTGAGAGGGTACTTAACAATTTTCCAAAGTTTCATGCTCCTACCTCGGTTTTTAATAAAATAAAAACTATATTTGGGCCCCCTGTCCCCCATGAGAGGGAGTTTTAACATTCTTTTTGCCCATTTTCGTCGGGAGCGTGTACTCAACAAATTTCCACAGTTGCATGCTTCTACCTATTGGGGAATTAGAGAATTGGTGATTTTCAATTTTTATAGAGCCCATATAAGGAAAAAAATGTTTAACAGCCAATATTTTTATAGAATTTTATCAAAGTAAATGAAGCTTAACACGGTTATCACACCGCAGCAGACATTGAAATCAATACATTATTTTTATATAATAATCAGAGATTTAAACCAAAAAAAAAAAAAGAAAACAAATTCTTTTTAAAAGACTGAGGTCTTATTAGTACGATACGTTGACAATATTGCGCGTGTGCGTTGTGCATTAATCATCAGTGGCGTTATATGTTACTGAACTAATCAATAATGATGGAGTGCAACAGCGCCAACAATCTATCGATTGTGTAACGTCAGATGTAATCAAACCTGGTTTACCTACAGAGGGAACTTGTCAAGGGGGGTAATCCGTGCCTCCGACACACTTCAAACGTGAAGGAAATAAGGGCTGCAATTAATTTCAACTCTATTCTGAGTTTGAGCTTTGCGTTGAGCTCCCTTGCATACAAATATGATGGCTGTAAGGACAGCAATTTATTTTAACACCTTAATATCTCGCTAAGCTTTTCATTTGAACACTGCAGGACAATACCAGGGTCACAAACACACAAAATTGGAAAGAAATTAGGTGAACCACGTGATTTTTTAAATATAACAGATTGAAAAGTTTATAAATGTATTTTATTAAATCGATTACAAATTTAAAAAAAATTATAGCTCAATGCTTTTGAGGCCATTCCATATGTAGAGCATTGCATCATAGATTATTTTCAGAGTTTTTAAAAATGTTTTCGAGGAAATGGGATCTGTGCTAATTTTAAACATCAAGCAGAATTGAGCCAGTAATTTCTCCACAGCGAGATTTAAACTCTTGTGAAAAAAAACATATGTTGTCTCCAATCAGGAGAGCCATTTAGGGAATGGGGGCTCTGCACTTACTCTTCGGCCTTGAGTTGTACTTAATTTTTATGGCCAGGCTTAGCCGGTAAGTCTTGAAATTAATTTCCGCACTTTTCTCTCAAACTAAATATTGTTGGCTCTTGCTGATCTGTTAATTTTATCCCCCTAAACAAATTAAGGAGAAATAACGTTGATCTGTTGGGTTCTTTTTCTTCTCTGACACAAATAAAAGTTTGAAGATATAACTATTTGACAAATGCAACAAAGAGAAGAAGGTTAAAACAACCAGTTTCGGTAAAACACGCACTATTACTATTCACAACATGATGATCAGGTCATTGCTTCAAAAAAAAAATCAGTTGTAGCAAAAATCAAACTCAAACACTGCTCTGACTTGTACAAGAAATTAACCACGTTCACTTAGTTGTTGATATTGAATTTTACATTCACCGTTTGAGATATCAAAGTATTTTTTTTTCGTTGATGATACATGAGGATTATTCACAAAAAAAATATTAAGGAAATTATTTTAAAGTTTATTTTCATATTTTCTGAGTCAAAGCAAAAAAGAGATAAATTCTGAGAAAGAAATTAATAAATCATTAAATAAATAGTTAAAAAATGAGACTTCATTATTGCTAATCTTGACATTGTTGCACGTGCTGGAAAATAAATGTTTTGCGTCTTTCTTCTTTGTGTTGTAGAATAGCTATCACGCTTGTTTATCGGATATCACCTAATATTATTTTAAGGTGAATCCAGACTGCTGTTAATACAGACTGCTGTTAATCCAGACTGCTGTTAATCCAGACTGCTGTTAATACAGACTGCTGTTAATACAGATGGTGAAATAAAATTTGAGACGTTGGAAAACATATTCACTGCACATGTTGCCATCATGTGATGAAAAATTAACTTTACGAATATAAGCGAAAAGATGTCACTGTTTTATGTTAAGTATTGTTCACAGACAAAACGGCCCCTGAAAGAAAGGCCACGATCAAAACGGCCCCTGTCAAAACGGCCCGTGTCAAAACGGCCTCGGGGCAAAAGGGCCCCTATCAAAACGGCCGTTTTGTCCGGGGACGTTTAGACGAGTTACCGTTATATATATATATATATATATANATATATATTGTATATATATTTGTTGGTTGGGTGGAGGTGTTAGGACACATTGTATAAATTACTTTTATCCACCATGAAATGATATGATGAAATTTCTTGTGAACTTTTGTCATGAATTCACTGACCAGATGTCAAAGGCTTGCATGCTGTGTCTTTAAACACACAGCTTGAGTCTAACCTCAGCAACTAACACCAGCTTGACATCTACAAAGTATCTAAATGGGAAACTGCATTATAGAAACTGTTATGGAGATCAGTGATATATTAGTTGTGTGCTTCCTTCTCATTATGTCACAATTACATCTGTTAGCAGTTCCAACATAATGAAACTATCGAAATAAATATGATCCCATGTTTTACTGATACGAGTAAAATACTTTATCTTTTAGTGTTTTATTTAAGTTAAAACTAGCGGAATAACAATTTGATGATTTTGTTTGAAATATTTGACCATTTGACCAATCTAGTTTATCTGCTAGCAATCTTGTGAAATATATTAAACCCACTTCCCAAAATGTTCAGAAGCTGAAACTTCTGATTGCAAACGCCACTTTGTCGTCAGCAGACATAAAAAAATGATTTTGTGATTGAATCTAAGAAAGATGAGATGTTCTTGCTTTTGAGTCACGTGTTTCTGTTACAGATTGTCTACACTAAAACGTGTAGAAAAACTAACATTTGGTGGTAATATATCATAAAAGCAACAACCATTTTAAAATGATTTCATAAGAAAATATTTATAAAGACTCTTCTTACTGCTGACAATTCATTTGAATTCAGTATAGAAGCTCAGACTGACTCAGCTAATTTTTTAAATAGAAATAACCATAAAATAGTGTTTCATTTATCCTAAAGAGATTGAATTAGTTTAGAATTAAAAAGTGCATTAAGCTAAAAACTAAAGAGGTTGCTTTATAATATGAACTTATTAATGTACTTTTTTATTAGGAAAGTTGGCAAGTTTAGACAAATGATTTTTTTTTTCCTTTTGGAAAGTTGTGTAAATTAATTCGAGCCCGGTGCGGCACTATTCCTATTTGAAATACTTACATTTGCATTATATACATCATACTTAAGTTCACATTTCCCTTTCAGATTTCAAATACATAGATAGTAAATATTGTACAGAAAAGTGTTTATTTTTGGGGGAGATTATGAAGACAATTTGAAAGTGAAAATATCGTTAGTGTAACTCTTTTTTTTTTTTAAATCATTTTTGTTCAAGCTCTTCACGTTGAATTAAGAAGAATAGTCAATGTTCTTCATAATTGTTGCTAGTTGGACTAACTTTGGTCACCCTACGTAACATTTTAAGTTTTACTCTAGTTAAAAATTTTAGCTTGCTTAATGCACTCGTCAATCGGTTTCTTACAAACAAATTTTTATATTGAGTACAGTCTGATTTTGTACTACTATTTGCGCTGTTGTTTTATATTATCCCTAAAATATTAATGACAAATATCAGTTGTTTGGGAATGAATAACTTGGGCTCCAGATATCGCCGGACACCGATGAGACAAGCATGAGACAAGCATGAGCTCACAGTAATTTTGCCCTACCTTACTCTCTTCCCAGCCCCCCAGCCCCCCCAATCCAACACACACAGATACTTTTTTAAAATAACTTTTAAATTGGAAAATCATTGTTGTTGTTGTTGTTTTAATTCAGATCTTACATTATGACGCTGAAAATGTTGGGCACCGTTAACCAAGTAATGCTCCATTATTGCAAATGTTCATCTAATAACTGATATGCTCATAAAACTGGATTGTCTGTTCAATAACTTTACTGACACATCCGTTTGACTGTCAATCTTTGTACCGACATAATGGTTGACATTATAAAATTTATACCTACATATCTTTTTATTGTATCAACTTTGTACCGACACATTTATTGACTGTATCAAGTTTATAGCGACACAATTATTTACTCAAGCGAATTTGAACCCATACAATTATTAACTGCATAATTTAATACTTACACAATTTGTGGTTGAATAAACTTTGTACCGACGCAATTATTGATGGGATATCTTTTACTTATATACATACTTATTAACTGTATCTACGTTGTGCCGACACACTCACCAATAATCAAGCACAAGCCTTTTACCGTGTATCCCTTGTACCGACACACCCATCAATAATCAAGCACAAGGCTTGTACCGTGTAGCCCTTGTACCGACACAACCATCAATAATCAAGCACAAGCCGTGTACCGTGTAACCCTTGTACCGACACACCCATCAATAATTAAGCACACGCCTTGTACCGTGTAACCCTTGTACCGACATACCCATCAATAATCAAGCACAAGCCTTGTACCGTGTAACCCTTGTACCGAAACACGCATCAATAATCGAGCAAAAGCCTTGTACCATGTAACGCCTGTACCGACACACCCATCAATAATCAAGCACAAGCCCTGTACCATGTAACGCCTGTACCGACACACCCATCAATGATCAAGCACAAGCCTTGTACCGTGTAACCCTGGTAGCGACACACCCATCAATGATCAAGCACAAGCCCTGTACCGTGTAACCCTTGTAACGACACACCCATCAATAATCAAGCACAAGCCCTGTACCGTGTAACCCTGGTAGCGACACACCCATCAATAATCAAGCACAAGCCTTGTACCGTGTAACCCTGGTAGCGACACACCCATCAACAATCAAGCACAAGCCCTGTACCGTGTAACCCTGGTAGAGACACACCCATCAATAATCAAGCACAAGCCTTGTACCGTGTAACCCTTGTACCGACACACCCATCAATAATCAAGCACAAGCCTTGTACCGTGTAACCCTTGTACCGACACACCCATCAATGACCAAGCACAAGCCTTGTACCGTGTAACCCTTGTACCGACACACCCATCAATGATCAAGCACAAGCCTTGTACCGTGTAACCCTGGTAGCGACACACTCATTTAACCACTGGTCTAGTTGGGATTAGTGCCAACAGGAAAGAGCGAATAACTTTGGCCAACGACCAACCCTCAACATAACGAAAAGAAAGCCCTAATCTTTGCTACCCTGACTATTAGAAAGCCCTAATCTTTGCTACCCTGACTATTAGAAAGCCCTAATCTTTGCTACCCTGACTATTTGTGTAGGAATAAGTATAAAAGATGCCAATAGTCACAACAGGTGGCACTAATGACGTTTTCTTAAGAGTCCAAGCTCTCACCCAACCACGTCACCCCTCACATACACAAACATACACACACACACACACAAGCATACACACACACACACACAAACACACACAGACACGCACGCACATACACAACGATTTCATTATGATAAAAAATTCATATCAAGTTAAAATGTACTCATGAGTCATTCAAAATTTGATAACGACGGATGGGCACAGGTGGTAAGGGGGCGGAGGGGCAGGGTGTGAATCTGTTATGGTGCTGAAGGCAATCACGTGATTTATAATAGGGTTATATAAACATCAAGAAACTTTTCTTTTAATTTAAAAGGTATAAAAAGCCATGCTTCACTTTCAACAATACTAGTGTTTATATTTCCAACAATGCCATTTTCTCCTTGAATTATAGCTCAAAATGGGGTGTTTTTACTTTTTTCATCTTTGGAAATTATCTTTCGTATCTTTTGAATTTATGTAAAGTAATTTCGAGTACATTTTTCATCGTCGTTAACTCGAAGAATCTCGACCGTGACGTCACGGTCATTACCAGCGACCATCTTTGTTGTTATGGCACGTCCTTAAAAAAGCTAAAATCAAAATTGTATAGCTAAACCTAACCCAAACCATTAAACCTTCAATTTTCCGAAATTCTAAAGCTTTACCTAACGCAAACCCTGAAACCTTCCATTTTTGAAAATCCTTTTAGAATTAATAGAACTCTGTTTCCAGCAACCGGTAGCGTCGTGACGTCACGGTCGAGATTCTTCGCTTCAGCCTTCATCGTTTATCATTGTCTTTCTACTTTCGCTGTTTATCCAACTAGCCTAGACGAATGAATCTCCAGCAGTTGCGCAGCTAGGGATTCTTAGTTATTTGGGGCCCCTAGGGCTTAACCTCTTTGGGGTCCCACAAACATGGCGGTAGCGTAATATTTAAAAATATGTTTTAAAAATTTGGACAATAATTTGTGGGCCCCCTCAAGTGGGGGCCCAGGATATCTTTAAAACTATCCCCTCCCCTCCCATAGCAACGACACTGAAACTCCGGTGTTAATTATGTTAAGAATAAATATCTTGGTCCTAAATGGGTAAGCGCCATGTTTCCTTCATTTAAATAAGGTATTAATCCCACCCTTCATCTCGGCTAGTAATCAGAATAGAGGCGCAACCCACCATCTAATTGATGAGTTTCCTAATGGAACCAAGTCTTCTGGCAGGAATGCCAAGCAATAGCTTCAGATGCTTAGGATGATGGCTGCGAGTAAACAACAATAAAACTTTTCTTTAAATTTATGAATGTAACGTATATACATCATAATGTCATCTTATGTTGTATTTGGAATATGATTGTTTTAAATTGAATCAATTGGGAATTATGTGTGTAACTAATTGTATGTAAAGCACCGTGAGCCCAGTCGCTTGCTGGGTAATACGCTGTATAAATTATCAAATTAATATTATTATTATTTGTAATACAATGTAAGGCCGTCGTCTGGCTGCTTCTCTTGGAACCTTGATCATGTAACTGGATTTTCTATCAATGGCTAATGCTCAAACCAGCTGGTATTTTTTTTTAAGTCATATTTCTTCAGCCGTTCCATCATCATGTTATAGGTTATAGGGACTGTTCGGGTTGCGGGGGTGTCACATGATATTATTTTATATGTGATTGGTGGAGAGAGATCACGCGATGAATGCGAGACCAGAATGCTTAGCGGAAGAGAGTGTGAGGAAAGACGGACGAGATGCTCAACTTGTTTCACTGATGTATGTCATATGTAAAAAGAGTGTAAATAAGTTCAAGTATTGGATTAAATTTATTTGTATTACAAAGGACTTCTTTGTTTTACTGTGTGCCGGAGTGTGCCATTAATTAACGCCTACAAGTTAAGTAAGAAAGCGGCCAAAAAGACGAAGTGACAGTGGGGTCATTGTACAGACAATGATATAGCCCCAAATAAATGGTTAACCAATAGACTCAGTGAAAGAGCTTCCTCTCCTCTTTCCTTGTAAGCTATGGAAGTTATGTTTAATTTGGGGGAAGTAACCAATTTTCATTCAAACTATTGAGCTCACACACCCACGCCCCTGCCCATCTTTTACAGTCCAAAACACACGTGTACCAACCTCCTTTTGTCATTGTCAGGCAACAACATTTCTTTATCATTGAACCCAGATCGAACCCAAGTTACCCTACGATCAACCAAGTATAGATCACACTTTATCCTACCACCAACTCACAATAGATCTCCTAAAGCCATACCATCAACACCCTATATCCCTTATAGCCTTAAAATCAACTCAGAATAGACCCTTTATAGCACTACCATCAACTCAACATAGATCCCCTATAGCCCTACCATCAACTCACCATAGATCCCATATAGCCCTACCATCAACCCACCAGAGATTCACTAAAGCTCTACCATCACCTCACCATAGACTATAGCACTACCATCAACTCACCATAGATCCCCCATAGCCCTACCATCAACTCACCATAGATCCCCTATAGCCCTACCATCAACTCACCATAGATCCCCTATAGCCCTACCATCAACTCACCATAGATTCCCTATAGCCCTACCATCAACTCAACATAGATCCCCTATAGCCCTACCATCAACTCACCATAGATCCCCTATAGCCCTACCATCAACCCACCAGAGATTCACTAAAGCTCTACCATCACCTCATCATAGACTATAGCACTACCATCAACTCACCATAGATCCCCTATAGCTCTACCATCACCTCACCATAGACCCTTTATAGCCTTACCATCAACTCAACATAGATTCACTATATGGCCCTAAGATCAACTCAACATAGATGCCCTATAGCCCTTCAATGAACCCACCATCGTTTAACTTATGATTCACCAATTCTTTGACCCAAAAATGTCAACGATCTCATTAATCATGTTATTTCTGAAAGATTATAACAGCCTCATTCACGTTAACAAATATAATTGTGATAAATAAATTCACAAATAGTTATCCCTAAATTTAAGTTCACTTTTATTAATTTTTTAAAATTCTTTCATTCACAGATCGAAGGTCAAGTCTTTAAACTATGCCAAAAGTGATCTACTGTAAAATGTTGATCGAGACGATTCACCTACATCCCACAGCAGATGATGTATATATGAAATAGATTACTTTTTTATAACGATTAAAACGTGTGTACATTGCGGGTGAAACGATGTGCGTGTGGCTTGAAAAGTCGAGGAAGAATGTGTTTATTTCCCTAAATGTCATAAGCCACAGAAAGATAACCAACACATATGAGTGAAATGTTTTTTCTAAAAGAAATATAGCATCTGTATGAAAAGTTTTTTTGTAAGTGATGTAATTAATAAAGAAAGATTGGCGAGGACAAAATGTAGACGATTAGATAGAGTTACGAGTTACAGTGAATATATCAAAAATAGGTTATTTCAATGTTACAGAAAACTATCGCCAGCCAATTTAACAAACTGAACAAACAAACAAATAAATAAATAAACGGCACACAAATTGTTATACAACTACATTCTCTTTGGCTTAATTTGTAAATTTGTTCATACATAAAATTTGTCTTTTTTTTATTGGCACCCAAAACCAATACATTTTACGATTGTTTGTTCTCGTCTTAATGTATGATAAATATGCTTTAGGAACCAACCTTAAGTTACATCATGGATCTAAGGGAAACGGGAAACACCAGGTATGGAGAGTGGTGGGTGACTCGGCACAATATGCACAATGTAATTAATCTGTACATGGGCCTGCGGAAATTTGTGCATGTTAAAATAGTTGATGTTTAAATTAATGAATATCGATAATAGTCTGGTTTTGTTTGTTTTGGTTTTTTCTTTTCAATGTTTGCCGTTTTGTGTGAAGTATCAAATCTTTGCTGTGAGATATTCCTAAAATATTTTTGATGATAGACAAAGCAATTAAAATTATAAATCTTACCGCGTTTTTTACTTTAATTTTTGCTTTTTGTTTTCGTCAATGTGTATGGGTGTAAAACTAAAGTACGTCTTTCTACGATTGAAAACAGGTCTATAGTGATTATCGATACATAATATTCAACATTTATTTTGGTTTGTTTGCTTGTGTTTATTTAAATAATTATTTTAACAATTTAAAAAGATTGTTGAACATGTCCAAATAACTGCTGAGATTTTGCTTTATAAATTTGACAGTGTTGAAAGTTTAGTTGGAAATAAAGAGTTTTTAGTGTCTTAAACACAAAAGGGCTTTAACCATTTCCAACACATGCACATTTTTAAAACAGTGAACGGCTTTGTTTACTTGAAAGGATGCTAAAGATGTGGCATATTATATCTTTAATTACGCATTAAAAATGTAAAAATTACCATTAAATATCAAAAGTATGGAGGTGTGGCTGACCACAGCCTCCCCCCAAACCATCAAACACCACACAGAGAGAATTATCGCTAGAGTTATTTATTTAATCACTTCTTTTGTAAATGGAATAATTGGAACAACTCTTAATATACGGAGTATAAGTAACAAACATCAAAACATGATTGAAAACCTTACAGGTGATGGGTCTTAAACCGGTGGCGGGGGCTCAAAGTGTTAATAAAAATTTACATAAAAATCATATACCCCCAAAGAGTATTCTATATAATAAAAGGAAATTTTCTGTCCGGTCAGTGATAGCGATTGGTCCCTCAAACTCCTAAGACTCCCACAGCCAAAAAATTAAATCTCATTTACATATTGATCAGGTTTCTCCCGCGGACGTTCAAATCGAGTTAATTTTTGTGCAGTATTTTTTCCAAGACTTTTTTTTTAGCGGTGCGCGTTGTGATTTATAGTCAATAACTTTGTTTTTACGGGTTATTTATTATAAATATTATGAAAAGTATTTTTAACGTGATGCACATTTATGGCCGTTCGAGAGGGCCGTTGGAGGGGAGGTACAACATGTCACTGAAGCGACGGCGGCACGCCCATGTACGGGCTTTATTGCCCGTTACAATATAAAAGAAAATGTGCTTTTAGCCATTTATCCAATTTTTTTTTCTTCTAAAAAATGGATGCGTTAATGATTTGAAAAGCATTTTTAAATTATATTTTACTTGTTAAATGGACAAACTTTTAAAGAACAACTCTAACTGAGTGAAAAATGTAACTGTTTAAGTCGTCCTAATATTAAAAAAAAATAAGTTAAGGATTATATCAAAATCTTATTTAAAGTTTATAATTTGTATTAGTTTTTCACAAACACAATTTTTCTCTAATTAATCCCAGTTTTCAAGACCTTACAAACAAATTTTCAGTGTTAGAATTTAATTTTTTTTAAAGCATGGCCATGGAAGTGGGTAGGTATAGAAGGCATTAAGAGAAAGCCTTTGATTCCGAATTTATTTTATTTTCATCAGACATATATGGTGAAATTGACGTTTTGACAAGCGGTTGCCAGACCTGTTGTAACTTAGAGCCATTTCAATATATGTTTTAAAATACTGATGAGAGCCGCATTGGGGTACTATGGACATCACACCTGAATTATAACACGTCTAGTATCTTTGTAACATATCTTTCATTAATTATACGCGAACCCAATGTGAATACGGTGGATAATCCGTTGGTTAAGCCTTTTGGGATGGAAGAGCCCAAAGCTACAATGTAAAAATTTTCCCTTTTGTAAAGAGTCTCTAGCGTGACATTTGAAATTACAATAATTTAATAATTAATATTTTCGCGTAAAAGAGGAGAGCTGCATTCAGAGTTTTCTTCCCTCGTATTGCAATTTTTTGCACTATAAAAAAAAGTAAATAAGGATGCGGAAATTAACGATTAATTGATCGATTTATTTTTTAAAATGTAAGCGTTTAAAAATTAATTTGATCGATTAAAATGCTATTACAAATTAGAAAATATTTCTAATTTTTTCACTCTTTATTAATAATTTAAATTTTTTGTTAATTACATACCTTTCCCGCGAAATCAGTATTATTTATTTAGTTGTGCATACCTAAAATAAACGGTTTTTCTTCCTTATTTTTGGCATACCAGAACAAACTTTGGGAGCAATGGAATTAACGCGACAAAACCGATTTCGCAAACTAATGAATCGCTACTTAATGGGATCTACATATGCGTGATACAAATATAATTTATCTAAATTAAATGATTAATCGATTAATTATTTTTCCGACTTTTTTAAACAAAAAAGTTTAATAAGTACCAGCCATAAAAAATTAACATTTTGAGATACTAAATGTAACCGGCTGATTGAGGATTCTTCTTTATGGATTTCTTCGGTGCTAGACGAAGTTGCTTGAGAATCACTGGCAGGCGGGGACCGGAAGCTGGAGTTCCTTCATCACGAGTTCATTAATTGACGACCAGCTGCCCGCCATCCCAGCCCACTTCCGGTAGAAATGGTCACTTCATCTCTCCATGATACCGACACAAATTGACCTCAAGTAGCCTTTGATACAGCCAACTGTGGTTAATGTTTTGTTGACATGACCTGTTTCCTTCCCCCAGTAGAGGACAGCCCCACCCGAAACCCCACTTCACCCTACGTTTCCCGCCCCTGCGACAGACTTTGATAAGTCTGACGTCGCCGTGCACACAGCTCAAATAGTTAATGTGTATTGTAATTGAAACGAAATAAAAGTGGTAAGAGTTAAGATCTTTTAAAATTGGACTTTTTCATTCTAAAGCAAACCCATTTTTTCTAGATTTTTTATTATATTTACTAAACACTATTTGATCAATTTATTTATTATGTTCTAGACGGCTTCGTAAGACATATACTATGGCCATAACAATGCCAGGAGAAAAAGTTTCAATTAATTTTTAAGCCTGTGTTTATCAAAGTGGTGGTCCTCAAACCGCCGCCGGTCTGTGGCCCAAACGTAGAAGTTATCAAGAAAGGAAAGAAAAATATAAGTATAATGCTCTATTTGCAACCATTAATCTTATCATAAAAATATTTTTTGGGCAATAAGCATATAACATGAATATATATGTATATATATATAGATTGCATTTCGCCACCGGTCTCTGGTGATATCGAAAAATTCCTGCCGATGCGCCATACTAAAAGATTTGAGAAGCACTGATCAAAGACATTATTTCCAAAGAGGCAACTGTCATTCATATGTATATTTAGCAAATGAGACTTTAATTTTTTGTTTCTAATTCTTGCTCTAGACACAGTAAGTCATTCTTTGTTGAAAAGGGACATTAAATTATTACAGATGCGTCACTAGGGTTGGTGTTATCCAGTGCGATAACTGATAGTGTCCCCCTGTCCCCTCAATTACGATTCACCCCATAGATTTCCTCCAAGTCTTCTAAGTCCCAAAAAACAGGAAAATATATTATTTTACATATTGATTTCACACGGTGCGGTGAGCAAGCCACCACCACCACCCCCCACCACACTCCGATTTATGCATCTGCATTATTCCTTAAATTAGTGAAGACAAAAATAGGGCCTAACTATAAATGAAATGAGGTTGAAACAAACTTCTGTCTTCGAGCTTCTCACAAAGTAAACACACTCAAAAATTTTGATTCGTTTTTAAACTTTCAATACCTCGAACTTTTAAATAGAATCTGGATTAACTCTACGATTCATAAAATTTCCAGTGTCATGTTTTAGAGATAACAATTTCTATTTTTAAGGAAGTATTTTGTTCCTCACCAATAAGAAGTCATGCATAGTAAATATCAACAAAAAAGGCCGTATGTCCTTGTATACAAATATCTTGATTCCTTTTCAATATGGGTATAGTGCGTACATGTTAATTAATACAAAAAATGAGTGCGATAATGTCAATAAAAATGACGTGTGTAAAAGTAAATAACATACGTTGGGATTTGGTGGTCCCAAAGCGGACAGTCTTTTTTTTTTTTTTTTTTTTTTTACACCTGTTATAACTTCCTTTTCTTAACTGCTTGCATTTAAATTCCCGGAAGATTTGTCCTTCAAGCCAACCCCTCCCCCACCCCTCTCTCCAATAGATTGACACCATCAAAACCAACACAAACCTAATTCTAAATATAAACACTTGGCAACTATAATGCTGCCTTGCTGAATCTTGCTCAAGGATTTAAGTTCTGTTTTACCCCCACCCACACCAACCCCCAAAAGACCCCAAATTGCTTTCAGAAACATGCCACATAATCTAAGACTGACTTATGATAAATGGTCCTGGGAGGGGAAAATGCCTTTTGACAACCTCGAGTGTTCAAAGCAGCGCTGCTTTTTGATCCTTCCATTGCGGTAGCCTCCATTTGACGAGCATTCTAAGTCGGTCATGCCGGTATTAAAGAAACAGCACTGTACCTTGGTAAACACTAGGAGGAAATTGTTTGTTTAGACGAAGAGGGGAAGAAATGGGTAAAGGGCAGGACGATGTGCGAGCGGTCTGGAAACCACTTCCAGCTCGGCCACAATATCTCCGAGCCACATAATAAATTCACACCTTTCTTTATCTTCTAAAAATACTACTAGTATAATACCTGATAAGACAAAGCCGCGTTTAACCATTCGAGATATATAGTTGAAGTTGCTCAAACACGGGAAACCTGTTCACATTATTCATATCAATCAGTGAAATCTATTGATTTCTCCGTAATCGTCCAACGTCGGCGATTTGTTATAGGTACGCGCTGCAGGTGCGTGGCACACATGTGTCTTAAGTATCTGTGTGAATAAATGGAGAATGTTATCACAGAAAGTAAGAATAGGTCAGGAAGCGCAGAAAAGACTAGAAATAAACATTTCTTTTAAGAATTTAATTTAAAGGAATGTTAAGACGAACTACAAAAAATTTACAGTTTTAATTTTCAAGCTTTCAGAATCTCCTTTGACTAATCAATAAACATCCCGAATAGCCCCAACTATAACACTCCAGGATATCTCTGTCACGGTAAAGAACAGATCGCCAGCATCCACAGAGCGAGATCGCCTGATCGCCAGGACAACGCTTAGCAGGACAGCGCCACCTCCCTCTCCCATAAACCCACCCCGACGTTTGGTTGTGATTAATTAGAAGTGACATTTTTGCGATGCAGAGCTCCCCGTAATTACGACAAACCCACAACACAACCCTGTCCCCCCCTTACACACACCGGCCAAGTCCGAAAGTTACCGGTACCAGTTTTGGTGTAAGGTGCCAGTGCGTTCTCCCTTATCGGAATGGCCAATCTTTGTTTCAGTTGTGGGGGGAGGAACGTGAGAAGCGACGGAGGAAATAACCGCCAGGCTTATACCCCAGGCATACCTCGGGAGCTAAGGCGGGCAAGGAATTCGCTTTAAGCCCCATGTCCGCTAGGGCCACGATGGCTTATCGAAAGTGGGCCCTAATAGAGCCGATGGCTTGAGCAGCAGAAGCCGAAGTCCATTATCAGGCCTCGTTGGGCCCGAGGGGGGTGACCGAGTTGACGCACAGAAATGCGGGAGCCCGAAATGGTGCGATATTTACGTGGACTAACACTGGGGGGAGGGTAAACATTCATCAGAATGGGCTAAAGTTAGATACAAGTCAGAGTCCAAGACTGGATTCGGGATTTTTTTTAAGGGGCCACAGAGAGAGTGACAGTGTGCACTGCAGGCCCGTGTTTTTAGCTAATACAGCTGTACAGCTTAATGAAACCCATTCTATAGGGGGATTAAAATTGGGGGAAATGTTTGGATTTTTTTTCTAAGCGGTTTCCAATTTTGTTGACAAGATTCAAACGTTTGGAACAAATAACTGTTGAAACAGCCTGTATAATGAAGTTTGACTCGGTCAAAACGATTTATGAGGGGCCATATCTCCATAAGCCTAATTTAGACTATTTGTTTGTGGAACTTTGTACTTCGAAGTTTGCATGCAAGTTGTATGATATATGATGGGTTTACCAGCAAGATAGTATTCAACGCAACACAATATGTCAAATTGACAGATTTATTGGTGAAACCTTAGGCTCAAAAACTGTAATTTGTTTTTACTTTTTAACTTTCTTTGCTTTCACGTTTAACTTATTTATTACCTTTAAGTGGACAATAAATGCAACGACATTTGTATTAATATATGCATTTAAAATTTTGAGATTTTAGTCTAACTCAAGGCCAATAAATATTGGCAATAAATATAAATATATTTTTTTGTTGATGTAATGTTTGCCATCTGCCCTCTATAGACAGCATTAACAGTATTCATAGTGATTTTTGAAAAGTTAGCAATAATGCCTGTAAACGACGATACCAATGTCTGAAAAAAAACTGTCTTCGCAACAATACGTGAATCTGAACAACCATGTGTATTAACATATACACTTGTAAAGTTAATTTTAAAAAAACAGTGAAAACAAAGTTTCTGACAATAATTCCTTTATATATGAGACAGACCTAACGGATTGATTATAGTCAAAATAATATGCACCGCTCGACAAATTTTACAGACCGAACGTGGCTGAAGTCCCCTTGCGGTAAAACGGAGACTGGTGAGGGTGGGGTGTGGTCACCGATGGTTGGACTGAACTCCAGCAAACAAGTGGATGTCAACAACAGACAGCTACCATACAGTTATATAGACATAAACTAAACGTGCATTAATTTAATTACGGTACATTCGATCGATCTGAAATTTTGATACAATGCATTGTTAGGTGACACAAGTCTATGTGCAAAAGTTCAGCTCGATATCATCACGGGAAGTAAGTCATTTTCTAACTATTATTTTTCAGCTCGGTCCAAGAGAGAGAAGCGACTGTGAAGCTAATATAAGGGATTTAAAAAGTAAATTTCTCTGTCACACCATGCTGACCTATGGGGCAAGTGAAGCAAAGTACACAATGTCCAGCCGCCTTTACTTCCCAACTAATGTCGGGTACCCAATGTCAGCTTTATGGACTCACGGACGCCCTTGGTCACGATAGGGAGACCCAGCCTTTACCGAGACTCGAACACGTAACTCTCGATACTCCAGCCGAGCGCTCTGCCACTCGACCACCACGCTGCTTAACCTACACTTAAATGATTACAAAATCCCTAAAATGTACACAAAACTTTTTAAAAAAATAAAAATAAATAAAATAAAAGCAAAACAAAACAAAACAAAGCAAAAACAAATAAACTAGACAACCTTACCGTGACCATACACAATACTAAAGTACCGACTCTGAAAATATCGAAATCAAGTCAAAATGATTATACAGACCTTCAGTATCAAACATACCTACATCATTGTATAAGATTAAAATGAAAACATTTCTAAACATAAAAGAATGTTTGGCTTTTGTAAATAAAAAAAAAACTTGTGAAAAAAAAAACTCCTAAATTTAAAAAAAAAAATGTTTATTAGACTTTGAATGACAGCAATTTTTAAAAAGTGTTTTAACACATCCCAAAATGTCATAAACATCACTAAACCTCCATAAAACCTACAATTTTTATTTCTACCTTAAATGACTAGCCAACCTTTGTCCATTATCCTCTATGTGTCCCACGATCTCCGATGGCTAATCTAAATGCCCGGACAAGCTAACCTTCTATCCGTCCCACTATCTCAATGGTAACTCTAAATGCCCGGACAAGCTAACCTTCTATCTGTCCCATAATATCAATGGCTAATCTAAATGCCCGGACAAGCTAACCTTCTATCCGTCCAACTATCTCAATGGTAACTCTAAATGCCCGGACAAGCTAACCTTCTATCTGTCCCACTATATCAATGGCTAATCTAAATGCCCGGACAAGCTAACCTTCTATCCGTCCCACTATCTCAATGGTAACTCTAAATGCCCGGACAAGCTAACCTTCTATCTGTCCCACTATCTCAATGGTAACTCTAAATGCTCGGACAAGCTAACCCTCTATCTGTCCCACTATCTCAATGGTAACTCTAAATGCCCGGACAAGCTAACCTTTTATCTGTCCCACTATCTCAATGGCTAATCTAAATGCCCGGACAAGCTAATCTTCTATCCGTCCCACTATCTCAATGGCTAATCTAAATGCCCGGACAAGCTAACCTTCTATCCGTCCCACTATCTCAATGGCTAATCTAAATGCCCGGACAAGCTAACCTTCTATCTGTCCCACTATCTCAATGGCTAATCTAAATGCCCGGACAAGCTAACCTTCTATCTGTCCCACTATCTCAACGGCTAATCTAAATGCCCGGACAAGCTAACCTTCTATCTGTCCCACTATCTCGATGGCTAATCTAAATGCCCGGACAAGCTAACCTTCTATCTGTCCCACTATATCAATGGCTAATCTAAATGCCCGTACAAGCTAACCTTCTATCTGTCCCACTATCTCAATGGTAACTCTAAATGCCCGGACAAGCTAACCTTCTATCCGTCCCACTATCTCAATGGTAACTCTAAATGCCCGGACAAGCTAACCTTCTATCCGTCCCACTATCTCAATGGCTAATCTAAATGCCCGGACAAGCTAACCTTCTATCCGTCCCACTATCTCAATGGTAACTCTAAATGCTCGGACAAGCTAACCTTCTATCTGTCCCACTATCGCAATAGCTAATCTAAATACCCGGACAAGCTAACCTTCTATATGTCCCACTATCTCAATGGTAACTCTAAATGCTCGGACAAGCTAACCTTCTATCTGTCCCACTATCTCAATGGTAACTCTAAATGTCCGGAAAAGCTAACCTTCTATCCGTCCCACTATCTCAATTGCTTATCTAAATGTCCGGACAAGCTAACCTTCTATCTGTCCCACTATCTCAATGGCTAAGCTAAATGCCCGGACAAGCTAACCTTCTATCTGTCCCACTATCTCAATGGCTAATCTAAATGCCCAGACAAGCTAACCTTCTATCTGTCCCACTATCTCAATGGCTAATCTAAATGCCCGGACAAGCTAACCTTCTATCTGTCCCACTATCTCAATGGCTAATCTAAATGCAGACTGCCCTAGCCTATCCAGACAATATGTCCTACTAACTCAATTGTCATTCTAATTGCCCTGAAAACATTATCTTCTATTTGACCCACAATCTGAGTGGAAACTCTAAATGCTCGGACAAACCTTAATGCCTTAACATGTTTTAATATCATCACGGCCCCGTCCGTTTTGCGCAGAAAAATCATATACACTAATTAGAATCTATATAGAGTTTTACTCAGTATAAAAAATTCAACAAAGCTAATTTACGTAAATGTTTGATGCCTTCTGTCAAAAAATAAAATTGTGGAGCCGAGACAAAGGGGTTCTAACTTGAATCGAATTTAAGTAAGTTGACCTCCAGGCTATGTAGTCACCACCTTTAAAATGTTTTTTGTAAAGTTCACGTAACTAAAATTGAGATTTAATTCAGCAGAGTAAATCTTTTTCTCTAGTAATTTTTTTTTTTTTTGTTTTTTTTATTTTTTTTTTTATAGTTTTTTTTAATTGTTAATAACATAAACTGAAGCTTAAATTTTTTTTAAAAAAGTATTTGTATTTTTACACAGCATATCCGCTAATTAATTATGAAAATATCAGTTAATACTTTACCTGTATGATGAAATACATGTACATTATGTACGTGTATCGTGTGTTGAGCTGATTTTAGCCAATTACTATTTTTAATGGTTTTTGCTTGTTTTATCTAAGGAATTTTCCTTATTAATCAGCAATAGCATGCATATGAAATAAATGGAAGTAAGATAACAAATGTGATTTTTTATTGAACTTTTTTATATAAGAGAGTATTAAAAATATACATTAAAATAATTGTAAATTGTTTCCGTTAGAAAGACGAATAAATGCTTGATACTTTTTAAAATTAATCATGAATTGTATCCCTTGTCTATTTTTTTTCTCTCTTGCCTCTTAGAACGCATTCACATAAATAAAATTTATCATACCCTCATACCTCTTCTACCCTTTCTGTATATCTATAAAGGTTAAATTGTAAATTATACTTCAAATATCTACTGTGAAAAATAGTATTTACAATTTTCAAATTAAGTTTTATTTTTCTAATAAAGTGCTTACGTTTCAAACCTGACATATTTCAGAAGAGATTAACGCATTTTGTAAAGTATTTTTAAAGAAATAAATATCAACATAAAGTTACAAAAAAAAAATAATAAATTTAATTCAGGTTAGTGATAAAATTTTCTTAAACAATTGAATTCCTAGGTTCATAGTTATTTATTTTAATTTCCTCTAAAACTTCTATTGTGTAAAAATTCTTCGCAAAACTTAAAGTTGAAATTGATTTTTTTTTTAAGATTTAAAAATTCAATAAGATATAACTTTACTGATACTATTTATATATTTTGATCTCGGTAAACGGAGTCAAGAAATAATTTAATTTTCCTACGTTGTATAATAAATTGGATTTGATAGTGTCTTGTAGATAACTTGAATTAAACTTGATTGATGATTTTTTTTTTTTTTATAATAAAACAGCTTTTTGAAAACTTCCCACCTTTTTAAGTGGAAAAAATAAAAATCGTTAAAAAAGATGTTTACTAGAACTCAGAAATTTCAGAAGGTGAAAGCCTTTTTCGTGGTTTTTAATAATAGAATAACATTTTATGTTCCCATGCACATTGTTATTGAAGAGACTTACACGCAATTAAACAAATGCACACAACGCACAAACTCATTTTTTTTTTATTAAAATTTTTTCAAAAGTCAAATCTTTTTATAGGAATTCTCTAAAATCTAAACTAATGAAAAGACAGAGCCATACATATGATTATAATAAAATATTTCTTTTAATAACTTTTAATAATCTTTTCAAACAATATTCAAAACTTTAAACAAACCTGAATTTAAAAAGTTTGCAGGGATTAATCTTAAAGTACATGATATCCAAAAATTGTATAAATGCAATCACATGTGTCCTTGAAAAATCAAAGAATCCGAGCATAGACAAGTGTGTTCCCGAGCATTGCAAAGTTAAAGTTTTCCCGAGATTAGCCAAGTGTGTCCCTAAGGGTGTCCACAAGTGTGTTCCAGAGGATTGCAAAGTTAAAGTTTTCCCAAGATTAGCTAAGTGTGTCCCTAAGTGTGTCCCTAAGATTTGCCAACTGTATCCGAGATTAGCATGTATCTTCGATAAGACACGTCCAAGATTTTTTCAATTATGTCTGAGATTGGCTAAATGTGCCTAAAGATTAGCCAATTGTGTGTCCAAATTGGACAAGTTAATCGAAATAAAACAAATATGTTTCCGATTTGAGAGGTTGTGCAGTTTTTTTAGCTAACAGATAAATCCTGCTTTGAAAAAAAAGATACACAAAAAACGTTTTAATACGTAAGTAGCATTTGCTAAAATAAAAGATACCAAAATCTCTTCAGGAATATTTAAGACCTGAGCACAACTGTCGTCATACACTCTTGATCTAATTCATTGAGATATCAAACACTGTCGAAAGGCTGCAACAGATTTGAGCTTCAAAGTCATTGCAATCTCACCAACGAGAAACCATTATAACCCTGTCAATAAATTATTTATTGCAAAGCACTTACAAAAACCATGTGGATCCACGCAAGAGCCCATCAGAACAACTCAGTAATTCCTTTCTCCCCTCTTTACCATTTTCTGAAATGAAAACTTTAGGGATTCAATAGGATACCATATGTTAACCAATAAAACACGCGCGCCCTCTTGTGTAAAAATAACTGTCAACCTCTTCCCCGCCCACTTTTTTCAAACTCCTCGCGCCCCTTAACGAATGACGTAATCGATGGCCACATTCCACACCGTTGACCATCGTGTTGTTTGTCTAATCTCGTCCACCCTGCTGTGAATGTACACACGGGCTCTTGGCTAATACCCCCAAACCTGCCAATAGCACTGTCCCAACTTTTCCAACCACCGGATTAGCCTAAGGATTTCATTGAAATGCCTCTTTAGCATCCTGGCCCTTAAGTTCTTCCCTCAGAAACACCATAATTAAATAGCCACAGATGTAGCCCATAACCCTAACCCTCACCAAAATAACCACATATGTAGCCCATAACGCTAACCCTAACCAAAATAACCACAGATGTAGCCCATAACCCTAACCCTCACCAAAATAACCACAGATGTAGCCCATAACCCTAACCCTCACCAAAAAAACAAGCATTCACCCCAAACGAGAAAGAAAACATAACTTGATCCATAAAAAAAAATAACCAACGCACGAAATTTTCCGAACATCTGTATTCTCGAGTACTGACCATGTGCGCTCTAGAACCTAGTGCCCCCTCCCCACCTCCTACGCACAAAAATATTTTTATCGATTACAATCAGATCGCCACCACGTTTCATTAGCCAATCAAATCTGACAGCCATGAGAGCAATACTTGCAGGAGATTAACTCCGTCCGATCAAATTTGTTGACATCAAGTCCACTCCCCCCCCTTCCCACAACCCACCCAGTCTCAACTTCATTCTGTGATCGCGCCCTTACAAATACGGCGGACGGCCTCGTTCTAATAAAGTAACAACGTCTGACATTTCAACATAACTTTTCCCCAAATGAAACGAATAAAAATAAGAGAGAAAGACGTTTATGTTGATCAGAGAAAGTGCATTTTTCGGTAACTAAAAAACTTGCACGTCTCGATTATTTTGTTATTTACCTCCTGGATTTGTTTTAGGGGACGTGTAGGGAAAATTAGAGCCACGTGCAAAGAAGGACACATGAACAAAATATCTAATATTTTTTAGATTATTTTTAAATTTTAACGTGATTAATAAAAAAAAATACATAAATAAGAAACACCATAATGATGTGTAAGAAAAATTTATAGTAAGGAAAAATGTAAAGAAAAAAATCTTATACCAATGTGAGGGCCGGGGCAAATTAAAGGGAAATACTTGAATTTACTAGAATTATGTTTCACAATGTACGGATATATGCTTTGACCTATTAAAAGAAAAGATTCTATAGATTAACACTTACAGAACCCCTTTCCTTGAACACATCTTGTAAGAACATGACATGTAGCGCGTTCATTTGTGTATTTTATGACACATACTCCAACCAACCCGAAAACGGGCTCGGTGGTCGAGTGGCATGCGCTAGCGAGTCACGGGTGGAATCTGCATGAATGCAGGGAATTGTTCCCGGGGGGGCCAAGGGTGTGCCCGAGTCCGGGTAGCTGACATCTGTATTGTGCCACAATTTACCCTTGTGGCCTGTCACTTGCAAACTGACCGTTATAAACTGTGCGTTATAAACTGACCGTTATAAACTGTGCGTTATAAACTGACCGTTATAAACTGTGCGTTATTATAAGAACGTGGTAATCGAGAATCTTCTTCAATTACAGGAGAGTCTGTGAAAATGTCACGTGATGACGAAGTTCCATACATTCCCGACATTAAACATGGTTACAATGACTTTAAGATGGAGCAGACAACCAGTGGATGAATATACGGTTTGTCGGCAAGGGCGAGACAATTTAAGGCAAGATACGACATGTGGTCATTTTGATGTGAACCCCAGAGTTACAAATGACAATTAACGAAATTTAAAGGTTTATCTCCCTTTGAATGTAGAGTGCGAGAATTTAGAAGAAATTTCGTTCAAAAACACCCATATTTAATAATGATAAATGTTGTGTTATTGTGCTTTTGTAATTTCAAAGACTCAGTTTGTATAAACGTAGTGTTCAAACTATCGAGATTTTTATTTTCCGTTCACTTCCCACGGATAAATACAATTTTCGGATGCGTAGCCAAAACCTTATTTTCTAATGTTGTCGTAGGTGTTCTAAAAATGAACGTTTTTGAATTATTTTATTTATTTATTTTTTTTTGGGGGGGGAGGGGGGAGGAGATTGAATTTGCATTTAAATATTTAAAATCTGATGGGATAAGCCATGGATGTTAAACCTATATTTTGGTAAAATTGATGCAATGGATACATGCTGAAGTGTATTATTGCCGAATCGGGACTGAGCTTAGTTGTGATAACTAAGACTTAAGGATCGCCATCATCCCTGATCACCATGGTATTTTCTTTCTTTATATAACTAGTCATGAAACCTAATTCTCTTGTAAATATTTCGTTTAAGTTTAAAGCAAACTTAGCTCAAGTCGCCAAATTATTCTTCGAGATTTTATTTCTGCAAAGCTCCGATGTTTAAGGAAACCAGTCAGCTTTGATGGACATTTCTCAAGATAAAGATATACTTGGAATCCTTTCACATTGTATATGCAATGTGATTCTTCAGCACCTGATAGATTCGTGATGCTTTTAATGAGTTCCTAGAAGGTTAATTTTTAACTGTGTCATCTCACTAACTAGTAGCGAAGAGTTCCGTTAAGTTTGACTCTTTGTTATGTGACCTCACCAATATCAGTGCACCGAAGAGTTCCGTAAAGTTTCATTCTTTGTTATGTGACCTCACCAACATGTGTGTACTGAAGAGTTCCATAAAGTTTGATTCTTTTTTATATGACTCACCAACATCTGTGTACCGAAGAGTTTTCGGAAGATTTATTTTTTGCATTTCATATTTTTTATAGATATGTTTTTTTTTTCTCTCAAAGTGGACTCAAATCTTGTCATGCATTTCTTCTTCTTGATTACCTTTGAGCTATTCGGAAAGAGATTTTAATATTCCTAGGGCAACTGAGTTAAAGCAAGGTGCCACCAAATAAGGATTGCTGGCTGAAAGGTAAAAAACGTATGAGGGTGAATGAGGGAGGAAATAATTATTCATATGCCATATTACACATTTAAAAACTAATTATGTATTAATTTGTATAAACCTTAAACCTTCGTTGCACTAAAGAGAAGAAATTCATTTTTTTATGTATGATTCAACTAATCTTTTTTTTCAAACAACTAAAAAGTTCTGAATATTTTAACAGCTTACAGTTTTGTTGGGTCCGTTTAGTTTTCAACAAGCTTTTCTGTCATCGTCCACCGAAATGATTGCTAAAGAATGTATTAAGTCACGCTTAGTTTACAGATGATAATTTTAAGATTAAGGTTTTGATAAAGTTAAACCTCTCATAAAGAGATTAATTCTTTCCACAGTCTTACTCGTTAAGCACAACACTCGTTATACAAAACCATTTTCCCCTTACAAATCAATGTAAAATACGATAATCCGTTCCATAATAAAAAAAAAAAACAACAATACACCTAATTTAAAAAAAAATATTATAAATTATTACAATAAAATTATTTATGAATGGTTAAGGGGTGAAACCCATTAAATACAATTTAGATTTAAGACAACTAGAATACAATTTAGATTTGAAACAAAATATGGAAACATAAATATGAATTTATGACAAATAATTATTCCTTTTCAAATAGAAAACTGACCATAGACATAAGTTTTTTCCGTCGCTTAAAAATTTTGAAGGAAATGTGTCGTAACCGTTTCGTATCATTTTTGACACTCTATTTAAAGCATCCATCTCCTTAAGTGTTTCTTGATATTGTGCAGATCGTTGATATTCGCCGATTGTAGTTGCGCGCTAGATCAGCCACCCTGTTCTCACTTTTCAAATGTTTTTCGTTTCATTTCAACAGGGTTTTTTTCTCTTATGATTGTATTTTTGTGTGTTTTTTTTTCGAAGACCTTTAGCACAGGTTATTTCAATTTGCTCATAGAAGACTACGAATACTGTCGGAATACAAAATTTGTAAAGACGGTTAATCACACATGAAAACAATACGCTACCAGACCGAGTACTTAACACAGAATAATACATCAGAGCGGAAGTACAGGCTTATTAAAGAATTCCAGGAAAAATGGACTTTCCCTTTCTGCCTCATTCGTTAAAGAAGACACTTTTTTTTCACACAAAAAAAAAAAAATCTCGTTATGAGAGGTGCTCGTTATGAGAGGTTTGACTGTTCTTGCTAGCAGCAAATAAAAATCATCAAAAACACTATTAAAACATCGTTCTTACGAAAACATGTCCAAGCTTTCTGAACAGCTCCATAATAAAAAATAAAACACGTTATCCTAATAAATACTTTGAAGACGTAATCTTTAAATTCTGCACATTTATCCATTCAAAGTCTTCAACCGTCAGAACTCCCTGATCGGCAACGTTTTCAAGAACTTTGAATAGGTCTTAGTTTTAACTTGGCAATAGTTTGTGTGAGTTAGAGGTTCCGTAATTTAATGGAAGGCTACAGATTTGGAGTTCGAGTCCCACACAATTATGTAAAGATATTTTTTAAAAATATTTTTAATGGGGGTGAAACCCAGGTTTCAGTTTCGTTTATCTGATTCTTTGAAAAATATTTCCCGAATGCTCTCAAACGTTAATATTTTCTGATGTCTTTTAGTAATTTGAAATTAAAAACATTTGATTGTATTCATGAATCTCTCCCATCCATAGCTAGTGCACTGACTAACCCGGCTCCGGCATTACTCACTTCACTTTCATACGTTAAAAAGCATGACAAAAGACAATTGCTACTGACTTATAAAAAATAAAAAAAGATGATTTAGTTATTAGCTTAAAATAAAAGTAGGATCTCCACCTAATTGCCAAATGACTTTTATGCAAGTTCTAGTGAATTTGGAATATTTTATTTTTAAGTTTTTACTTCTTTCCCTTTTTTTTTTTTTTTTTTTTTTTCCTCTGCATAAATATATAAGATAAAGAAATTGTCGTTAAAATATATGTCAAGAGAAGGAGACGAGACATTAGGTAACAAGCAGGGCTGTCTTAACGCATAGGCCCGTTGGGCATTTGCTCGGGGGCCCACGAGCATAGGGGCCCGATGGGAATATGGTTATTTATATTTTATGTATATTTATTTGTTATTCCTGTGGGAGCGTGCACTCTTTTTTTTCAGGGGCCCATTACTATTTCTTCACCCATGGGCCCAAAATGGCGTATAGATGGTCCTGGTAACAAGTTTTCAAATCTTCGCTTCAACAATATTTTAACCCGTCTTCCTGTCTTAAGAATAGCTGAGTTCAATTTTAGTGAACAATTATTCACATTTCTGTTGGCTTGGTTTTAATCTTTGCGATAAAGTATAGATAACTATATTTAGACACCATGTGATAGTTTCTTGTAGAATGGCGGATTATATTTTTGAAAAGGCTTTAATCCTGCAATCATAAAACTCCAGCTTCAATTTTATTTTTGTATCTAGATACAACCCTAAATAGTGTGAACTTGGACTCTAGGTACAAAGACGAAGAGTCAATTAAGCTAACTCTAGTAGTCCTGTGTTCTAAATTAGTTATACCGTTATGTTTTATTGCATTTGAAAAGCGCGATGATTTAGTTTTGATTAGATCCTCTTTGGATTTTGCATGTGCCTATAGTTTTTGAAGACTAAGCCTTCTGGAAGTCTTATAGAATGTACACGCAGTGTCGACACTTCCAAATAAACCAAGTTTTCTTTAATTTCTATATTTCATGGCAGCGTTATAAATACGGATGAGCACTTTGGTTGAAAGAGCTCTCACTATTCATCGACTTGTTTTTGTAAATCTGACTGTTGACTTCAGGGCGTTTATTTGTTAAATGCACAGAGACCAGTCATGCTATATTTTTATAATCAAGTTAAACACTAAAATTACGTCTAAGACTTGAATCCTTGATTTGGGTCAAGTTTTTCAAGTGAACCTTACCCTCAGTGCTGAATTTACCTATTTACTTAACAAGCAAATGCATAGGTTCCCCATCTAGTTGCCTCCCCACACCCCCGCCGGAATTTTTTTCATATATAACACTGGCATATAATATCTGGACATCAAAAGGACATTCATCTCTCAAATAGCTTAGTGTCCCATCAAGTCTAAATTCGGACCTGCTTCCAATATGGTATTAACAAAGTATTTCCTGGATACGCTGAAGTTGTGTTTTGTCAGTGCACGCATTTCAGCACCGTAACCCTACTTCTCTAGCCAGCACTCTAACCCTAACACGACTTTCAGCACCGTACTCATACCGCTCTAACCAGTGCCCAAAGTAAATAGCCTTTTAGCACCGTAACCCTATCGCTCTAACCAGCACCCTAACCTAAAATAGCCTTTCAGCACCGTACCCCTATCACTCTAACCAGCACCCTAACCTAAACATGCATTTCAAATCCGTACCCCTACCTCTCTAGCCAGCACCCTAACCCAAACACGCATTTCAGCACCGTACCCCTACCTCTCTAGCCAGCACCCAAAACTAAACTAGCCTCTCAGCACTGTACCCCTGACTCTCAAGTCAGCACCGTAACCCAAGCACACACAAACAAAAACCAGTCAGTGTATTTTACACGTATTCTTGAGATGGATGGAGACCACCAGCAGCATCAACCTGTACACACACACAAAAACAAAACACACACACACACAGGGACCTTGGTGGATTTTTTCCACCCTCGGGTCACCGGTAGTGAAAACTGAACTTTCTTTTTGTAATAAATTGTAGCAATTCCGCCTTGTCCACTCGAAGCTGAAAAGTAAAGGAGGAGGGGGGCATTATCTTTGGGGCGGGGTGGGAAGGAGAAGGGTTTTGATAACTTTATGAAAACTTTCAGCTCCCTAATGTCAGCACGTGGGAGTTTGATGACGCTGTTTACCTACGTGTTTGCCTCGGAGAGACAGCGACCGGCGCCATGGCGGCTGCAGCCCGCTGATTGGTCAACTCGTGGAGCCGAGAGGCACTCTGGGAATAGGAGGAGCTTCCCGCCCGAGCGGGTGTGGAGAGATTGGGTGGAGACCGCGGTGTCGGCGTGTTATGTCGTGTGTTCTATGGAACAAATATTTTTTTAAAAATATGGCTATAGACCTACTTACCCCCAAGACGCTTGATGGAAGAGTCGTGAGGGTAAAAAAAATTACAATATGACTAATAAATAGCGTTCGTTTTATTCAGTTGGCCTGGAAATCACGTCGATATAAATGTGAGAGAAACACAAACAAATGGTAAAACTCCAGTCGAGATATTTTCTTATTAATAACATGTGTCACTGCTACAATGAAGTCGGTCTGATGAATAAATATAAACAGGAAAAAAATGCAGACATTTATTATTTAACTTTATCTTTTTTTTCTACATTTTTTAATATGAAAAAGTTTAAATAATTTTTTTTAAAAAAAACTTAAGACAAACCACGAAGCGTTGTTAACTTTATACACAAATTTAACTTTTCTGTAGGAATGGTGTGAATTCAATATCAAATTATAACTCAATGTGTATTTTTGGCATGAATTATTATTGCTATCACTTTTTTTTTAACTAAAAAGAAAAATGTATATTATATTTTTCAATTAAAAAAAGCAAAGCCAAAAAAAAGTTGAGTTTTTTTTTTAAAGATTAACAGCTTTTTTTTTTTAATGGCTAATTGGATTTTCTTTAATTTTTTTTTAAAAAAACGTTACCTTCATTTAATTATAGTACATCATTTCTTAAAACAAGTCTTTTATTGCTCTTTATTATTGATTTTTTAAATATTATCAGAAATCCTAAAATTCTAAGTAATTTATGGTGGAATGTTTCGGTGCCTTATTTAATAATGATAATATATAGATGTATATATAATATATTATAAATTTAAAACTACTGAAATAAATAAATGAAATCCGGCAACTTTAAATTACATAATTAATTAATATTTCTATACAAATATGAACCAAATGAAAAATTACTAATAATTCCAACCAAACAACCCCCTTCCTTTAAAGAAAAGAAGTTAACAAAAGTAACGTTTGGAAAACCGAAATAATTTTTGTTTTCACAGTTTTAATTTAATGGAACGATTTTCTGGTCTTTGTTGGAATACATGTCTTATTGATTTTAAAAATCAACTGAACAAACACACATAAAATTCAGTAATCTGTTCATTCTGAATTATTTTTCATAAAATGGAAAAGAGCTTAAGGAAAAAGTTCACCCGAATTTTTTGTGCTCCTTAAGTATTATAATAAAAACTCGAATTATATTTAGCTTTAAATTTTCAAAACCATTTTTCATTTTTAATTTTCAGATCCTGTTGACATATATGATACGTAAAGCTAAAATTTACACTTTAAATAAAAAATAAAATCTATCAAATTCTTACTTGGTAATTAAGCACAAATTAATTAAACTATTTTTCTATAGATTAACTTAAATATATCCCTTTAGCTAGCTTAGAACTAAACACCAATGCTAATAGTTTGTTTTCATAAATACCCTGAGTTCAGACACGTAACCCAAATTTTCTCCTTTTTTTTAACATATCCGATGTTGGCCCTGTCGTTTTTTGTTTTGCATATTAGTTACCACTATTATAATAATATTCCAATGCCACTATTATAACGCTATTCCAATGCCACTATTATAACGCTATTCCAATGCCACTATTATAACGCTATTCCAATGCCACTATTATAACCCTATTCCATTGCCACTATTATAATAATATTCCAATGCCACTATTATAACGCTATTCCAATGCCACTATTATAACGCTATTCCAATGCCACTATTATAACCCTATTCCAATGCCACTTTTATAACCCTATTCCAATGCCACTATTATAACCCTATTCCAATGCCACTATTATAATAATATTCCAATGCCACTATTATAACGCTATTCCAACGCCACTATTATAATAATATTCCAATGCCACTATTATAACGCTATACCAAAGCCACTATTATAACGCTATACCAAAGCCACTATTATAACGCTATTCCAACGCCACTATTATAACGCTATTCCAACGCCACTATTGTAACGTTATTCCACTGCGGCGTTGTGCCAGCACATGACTAACAACGAGGGATCCTACTATAACTAAAGGTTTAGAGCCGGTAGCCCCGAACTTGCTGCATGTTTACAATGAACTTAGCGAATCACGTCCCTGCCCGAACATTCGGTTGCTCCCTTTAATTGTTTGCGACGACAAAGTTTTCACCGTCAACTTACAATGTCAACTCTCCTTTTATCTAAAAATGTACACATTTGTCCGGACAAAGTATGCATGTACGCATTTGTACGGGCGAGCTCTGCAACACCAACATAGGCTTTAGTGCCGATTCTAAAATTCACGGGCACAACCCCCATCCACACACACACACACGCACACGCGCACACACACACACACACACACACACACACACGTGTTCCATTTTTAATACGTTTTTTTTTTTCAAAAGGCAACACGAAAAGATGGGCAGGATTTTTGTCAGTGTTTACGTGAAATGTAAAGAGGTAATATGCCGGGTGGGTTTAGTGCGGCTGTGTTGTGTAAATATATGGCTGTACCATGCAGCGAAACTAACAACTTGCAGCTTGTGGAGATATCCTCCGACCATTGTGTGTATGGAAAGGGCGTTTTGTGAGGATTTATTTCACAAACTGATACTACTACCAGCTATGTATTCCCCTGTCTAGTGCATTCACCTGTAAACAATGACTTTGTTTTAAAAATGTGTTCATCTTGATCATTTTAAAACCAATCACCAATAAACTTGTTTTTTTTTTTAAATTAATGATATTTATTTTTTAAAATCATTTCATTAAAATTATAAATAATTATAAATATAATTATAAATAATTTTTAAAATTGTAAATATTCATTCATAAACAACAACTAAAAATTTTTTTCTTAATTTAATATTTTCATGTGTTTAATCTACAACAACCATTTCGTGTTTGGCGTATACTCTTAGGGCACCATCCGCCCATCACTCAAGAACCCATAGTTACACGTTACACACTGTAGAAAGAAAGCGGTTAATATGAATTGTATTAATCCACTTTTATAATAAATTGTTATTTAAAAAATTATACCTACTTAATGGGTTGAAAAACTGTGTTTATCGTGATTTTCTTCATTAGTATTTTGGAACGTTTGCGTTTTGGTTTTAAATTATTTTTTCATGCCTAAAGCAGCTATAACTAACTATATTTTATTATTATATTTATTTGATTAATACACTTAACTTAAAAAGAGTAATTTTTTTGTTATAAACAAGCTGTTTCAGGGAAGTTAGAACCAGCCTAGATTTTTTTTAATTTATAGACTGATTTCTTTAACGGACTTAATTCCCATATTTTTACCCATAAATTTCAACTGTTTCAGAAAGTTGGAACTACTACCGCTATAATATTTTATTAATAGACTTTTTTTAAAATAATTATTGGATTTTCTATTTTTAAATAAGAAAATGAAATGTATACAAATATATCTCAATTTAGAAACTCGCCAAGTGTTTTGATAATCTTGTTAAAGAAAAAAGTAAAGCTGGTACACATTTTCAATTAGATCTACAATTATTCTAGTTTAAAACGTTTTGGAACTTGAAGACCCTATTGGATTTATTAAGTTACAAGTGTATTACCCGTCAAAATAACGGAAGTTTTCAAAATAAATATATTTCTGTAGATGATTTTATTATAGTTTTTTTTTAAAGTTGTCCCTTTTGCCTGAAGGCCGTAAAGTACATAATCAGAAAATGTAGACACGAAGAGAGAAAAAATAAATCTCATTTCCTTATTGAACAAATTTATGCGGATGTTCCTAAAGAGATATTTTTGGTGCAGTAATTTTTTTTCAGGGCCTTTTTTAGTGGCGCGCAAATAGCGATATAAACTAACGAACATACATAGAAATATATATATATATATATATATATATATATATATTGATTAAATTATTGATCACTTGTCTGACTCGGCGTGCACTATGATTCGATGTTTGCAGGAAATAGTTTTCACTTAAAAACTTCTTTAAATAAAGAAACTGCGGTAGTTTATTTACAGTTGAAAATCAAAGACCGAGTCCGAAAATGGCATCCAGAAAATGTCTTTTAAATTGTCTCAATGTTGACTTATTCTAGCTTGTATTGTTTAAACACATAGTTACACCCGAACGAGAAAGAGAAAAAAAAGGTCAATGAAAAGATAATATCCCAACTGATATTAGTTGGCAGCTTATTTTAAGGATAGGGCGTATCTTAGAGTCAACACTGCATTAAAGATCACTTCTGTGATTTCTTTGTTCCGACAGAATCAAAGTCAACCAGACAAACGTCCTCGCAGCGCGCCTTAACAAAGACCAGAATCTAACTTCAATCACCAAAAACAATTTTTGATAAATCCTTCGCGCCTCTCATGTCTGGAGGGGAGGGCGTAAACCAACTGACTGTCTGGGGGGTGCCCGAATCGTCACCTAGGGGGGCGCCTGTAATCGTCAGCTGAGGGCCAGTTTGTTGCTGGAGGTCGATTACCGTAATCTGCCAACAAGTTGATTGTTGTGTCTTCTCAAGTACAGGCGTGGAGACGGTCAGACCAAGAGTGCCCCCCCCCCACTTTGTCTCACGAGGCTGTCCAGACAAAAGTCAGAGTCCGGATAAATACTTGACCAGAGCCATTGAGGTAAGACAAGTTGAAGGTGTTCTGATGGCCATTAAAAAAAAATCCTCTGAGAGGTCTTCGAGGTCAAATTGTGTTTTGATGATCTTCAGATGGAATCATTCGTTGGTCAGGCTCAGACATAATCACGATGCTAATTGAAATAATATGGAATCGTAAACTAAAATATGCATTGATTTTTAAATCCTTTATATTAACTCGTGGTGTCTGGTTGAGCCCTTGTTTGTTTGTTTGCTTGCCGAAAAACTTTTAAACAATTTTTAACGCACTTCCTCCTAAGTTAGCGAGCTCAAATATTGCAGGCAGACTCGTGCCGATGATAAAAATAATGTTTCAAAATTTCAGATCGATCGAATGTACTACAATTAAATTATTTAATGTTTAGATTATTTTATTTATTCTACGTATCATTTTAACTTTTGGGATAGAGTGTAGAGGTGGATATTAGTCTATATTGAACAACCTTTCCTGTTGCGCTGTAAGGTGCGTACTACATGACAATGCTTTTAAAAATATATTAACGATCGGTGCACATTATATTAAACATGTTTTACGAGACATAAAAAAAATGTCGTCTTTTCGAATTGTTTTTTTTCTGCATATTATAATGAGCATCCTTAGAGTTATAGCTATGTCTCGTAGACTATATAAATGATTTGTCAAAAACTTTTTTTTACGGGTTCTTTTTATTACATTCCTTCGATATGTATGTTCGAGTTAAAAATTTAATTTTGTTATACTTTTTCCTCCAAATTAAATCAAAATATTAAGTTATGTTTTACGCATTGCGCGTGTAGTATTGTTCAATTAAAAGGTTACGAACACAAAACAGCTGATGAGAGAAATTAAATCCAGCTAACCATTGTTTTATTACAAATAAGAACAAATGAAAGTTTACACTTAATGCTATGCTCCAGGTCTATATTATAACAATTTTATTCAATTTGATTCACATCACTAGAACCAGTTGTTAAATATTGTTATGTTTAACTCAGTTCAACCACCAACCATACGTGATGTTACCCCATGAGGCGCCCGGCCGTAGCAAGTGTTAAAGTTTTCTATTTACTTAAGGACGTTTCAATCATATAAAGAAAAGGAAATGATAAAGTTAAATATAGACCTACCAAAAAAAAAAAAAACAACTTAGCATTTAAAATAAATGCTCAGTAATATTGTTCTTGAATTATTTGTAGCTTTTTTATTTTATTTTTAGAAAGTACCTTTAATATTTTGAAAAGTGTTAAATACTTTGTACATTTTACATATATCAACTATTAGATTTAGGTTATTACTTCGAGTTAAGTTAAACTAATAATAATAATTTCAAAATGAATATCCTTATTGATTATTTAATCAAGTGTGTATATATTAGACTATATTCATCTCTTAAGTAGTAATTATTAGGATTTAGTTATAATTTATGAAAAGTAACAAAGACCAAATGAAAAGTAATATTTTAAGTCTATTTGTGCTTTGTTTTAAGTTTTCTTTTTTTTTTAATGATTAATTAGCGCTAAAATATTATTTATGACTAAAGTGTTAAACCCATGTAAATAAAAAAAAAACATTTTAAAAAATTTTTTTTTTTAAATATTATCTATTGCTAAAAATATTTAATTATAAATAAAGTATATCTAACTACTTTTTGAGATGATGGTCCAGATTTTATTTTAATATTACATTTTCATTTAGCCTCTTTCAATTTTGGTTTAAAATGGGCTTTTTAATCGGATAAAAACATAAATTTATTAAGACAATACAAAAAAAAGTTAGAAAAAGTTCTGAAAATGAGCAGAAATATTGATTTGCTGCTGGGTATTAGCAATGAATAAAATTATTTTTTTTAATTGATAAGCCTAAATACAATAACGGATAGAAAACAGAAAACAAAGATTAATAATGTATAAATTAAATTAAACACCTTGGAAATAACTATCAAATGCAACACTCGAATAGACATCGGGATAAAATTCACTGTCCCATCTGAAATTCGGTCGGTGTTGCTTGAATAAACCTGGTAAACCAATTATTAACATGCTACAATCTCATAAACTCAAGTCTAGATAATAAGCATTAATACGCGTATGTATAGAAGGAGTGTCTGTCAGGTATAAGATAAAAGATACACAATGTTATTATTTTCAAATAAATAATATCCTTATGTTTTAATTAAAGTATTTCCCTTATTTATTTTTGAATTAAAAATTATTTTTTAAGGAAAAGAAAAAATACCTTATTAAATATACCAATTTAAAACTGATACAACTTTAATGTAGTTGATAAATATTTTCGAAAAAATAATGCGATGCACATTTCTTCCAATCCTATTCTAGAAATTGTTTTAAAAGTTTTAATTAATGAAAATTTTAAAAAATTAGTTTTTGTTTTTTAAATAACTATTTAAAAATAATTTAATAAATGTTTTAGATGAATTCCGTTATCATGTTTTCGTTAAATCTCAGTTATTAACATTGCGTCGTAAAGTTGCCCAGTACCATTTGCCTCTAAGTGTGGACAGAGTAGCCCTACGCGTGCAGGGTCTTGTTTGAATATCACCGGCTGTGTTTGTGAAAACCAGACTCACTCAAAAAAACAGCAACAACAAAACAAAAAGATCCACACAACACTCTGACTACTACTAAACTTTGCGGTCGGCTCTAACAAGAGATTTCAAAATCTTAATGAAACTACTCTTCGTCATTTTCTGTCCTTCAGAAAAAAAATGCGGCTGAATTTCTCCCTCCCCCTTCTTCTTAATTAAACCTGGTTCAGAAAGCGAAACAACGCGCCGCGTGCTCAGATTTTGCCTTTTTGTGGTATTATCTCACATTTGATGCGGTATTTGAAAGCGAGGCTCTAATTAATCTCGTTACTCGAACGCAAAAACGGAAAACAAAGAAGATAGTGAGCCCTTTTTGTGTAGGAAATAGCGTTCTCATCGCAGTGTTTGCTGTGGTAATCTACCGGTTGAGTACTGCAAGAGGGGAAGTGTCCGTTTTCTATTTGGACAGTGGCGGCTGTGTTTAAGTTTCGGAGAGCTACGGGGGAGGGGAGAAAAAAACTGAACAAAATGTTTGGCTTCAAACAGACAGAACTCATCGCAAGGCTGGTAAACCACTGGAAAAAATGTTTGTGTAGGGTGAGGGGGTATTCTTTATTATTAAATTATCTTTAAAAAAAAAAAAAACAAAGCAGAAAAAAAAACAAAGCCACAATGGTAAGATGAGTGGATGCCTTTTTATGCATTGCAAACTAATGACAGAGAATTTTGCGGTTTGGTGCTACGCAGGTGTCTGCGTTGAGAAATTTTTTTCTTCAAATTATTAGTTCTATAATCAATCTTCTGCTTGTGGTTGTGTGAATGATGTTCATCCTGTCAGAAACAAAGTTTACAATTTTGCAGCTGACAGCTTTGGAATGCATCGGTTCAATTACCCATGTGTTTTTTGTAAGTGTAAGACCATAATTTGTTTCTAATTTGATGTTGTAATTCCTAACAGTACAATCTTTTTTTTTCTTCTATTTTCCGCCTTTAGTATTTTATAACTATATCGTGAAATTTTAGTGTTAAAGAGCCTAAATAAATAAATAAATCTCAAATGGAAATCAAATTTTATGTGTGTGTGGGGGGGTATAAAGAGAGGTGAAATATAGCGTACACTATTAATCAAACATTTTTAATTGTTCTGAAAAGAGGATATTACAAAATTAGCGTGCAATTTTCGGAGAAGCAGTTTTTTCTGTAGTCTAATTTCTGGGTTAGCAGGATATAACTGTTATGGATAAGCTTTTATTTATTTTAAAAGAATCAAATAAATTCATTTTCTTTTTTTTTAAAAAACGGTGGTTTTATCTAAAGCTTAAATTTTAAGATTGTATGTCATTAAGTGAGCAGTAGGAGCTTTCGTATAAGGATTCATAGAATATGTGGAAAACTCCTATCAAAAATGTATTGCATATGTTATTCAATTTAAAATTTGGTATTTTTAATAAAAGCAAAGAACTTTTCAACGCAAAAATGAATACATTTTTTAAAATACATTTAGTCTAGATTTCGTCATTTCTTTTTTAAAAAACAATATTTTAAATATTTTTTATGCTATAATTTTTTTTAAAATAAATTCCATATATTATAATCGTTCAATATAACATAAAATATTAAGCTCTGCTTTTGTTAAAAGATGTGTTAAATTATCAATTAAGTAATACTATTGTATTTATTTTAATTTTTAAAATATTTGAAAAAATAATTGCTGAAAAATTTAATCAAATTGTACGCTAAAAATAGCACACTTCTTTGCTTTCATGACTTAGTTTCTAAACCGTTTTACATGGGGTAAAAATGAAAGCACCTACAACTAGTATGACGACAAGGCTACTATAATGAAACGTTAAATTATGTTTAAAAACTATTGTATTTGTGCACACTGCAATGAATGTTTATTAATAATAATTTTGGTAGATTGTAGAATTCTTT
>MUZC01000147.1:596602-606848 GCA_002072015.1 Radix auricularia
CTAGCTACGCCACTGTATATATATATATATATATATATATATATATATATATATATATGATCATACATATAATCTGAACTAAATTATGTCAATTAACAGTTAGCAAAAACCATTTTAAAAAAGTCATTTCACGACAATTTTTAGCATAGAGTTTTCTGTTTTCTTTTAAAAGTTGTTAGAACAAACCAGAAATTTTCGGCAGCCTTGAAACCCTTATAATGTGTTTTGACAATCACTCCAGGGTGTCCATTGCCAACCAAACAGACACCAGTGCTAATGGCATTAATACCATGTCTGAAAAGTTAAAATTCACTCCAGTGCCAATGGCCAAACCCCACTCGCATATACAAAAAAACAAACAATTTCAACAATACACATTTGTCCGTTGATAGCGTTGCTGCATCAAACCGTTTGAGGCGAGCAGAGTTGTTGTACCCGATTGCAAGAGGTACAATTGTTGGAACAACTGAGCGACCACCAACTGGGATGGGGACCAGATTGTTTTGCCCGATTGCAAGAGGTGAAATTGTTGGAACTATTGAGTTACCACGATTCATGGCTACGGAGCATGGCGGCTTTGTTCTCCTCGAGTGCAAGTGGTATGAGTGCTGAAAGGAATGAGCGACCAAAACTCTAGGGGTAACCAGACTTGTTTGGTCCCGAGTAAAGGCGGCTCACGTGGAAAAATGTGGCTACCACCAAACGCGGTTTCACCGACCTACTTGATGCGTATACTAATATTAAGACAAATATTATAATTTTCGTTAATTACTAATATCAGTTTCATCTTGTTCACCCCCTCCCTGGAAGGTATCTTATTGAACCATTTAGTTTGCAAGATGATTTTATAACTTTTGACACTAATAAAGAGATCTTCGTAATTTTTTTATGGTGTATGGCGCCATAAATTGAACATGTCTGTTCAACGTTGATTACATTCATTAATTAATAATTTTGTGTTTTCTGGGCGTTTTTAAAAAAGATTTTAAAAACTTTTTTAAGATACTTTGCTCACTTATAAAAATGACAAAAGTCTTAAATATTTAATGAAACCTCACTGGTCATATGGCGTGGAATATGTTAAGATGAAAAGCTTATACGTGACGTATCTGTGATTCCTGATTTTAACAAATATTAAAGATGTCAGTACTTGCTCGCCCTTATATATTTCACATGAAATAACTCTAATCTACACAACGTTGTTCATGAGTTCTCCTTACATAAAGAGTACTCAACATTTCGTATATTCCTATATCATAAATCACTACCTCATTTCATATATCCCTCTAACCAAACTCACTACATCAAGTTCCAAGCGCTATTATTTCCATGCCAGGACAAAGACATATGTAGAAAAAAGAAAAAAAAAGAGAGAGAGAGAGAGAAAAAAAAGACAGAGGCGGGGATAGAGGGGGGGAGAGAGAATCAAGTTAAACAAATTAAATAAACTCACCTGTCCCCGCCGTTGATACAAGTTATCTGTTGTTTTTACTTTTGTGAAACTTTGCTATTAGCTTCTTCCATGGCGTTCCTGGCTGTTTGGAGTCAACAGGGCTACGGTAAAACATCGAAAAGTTTTCAATTCGTTCAAAATAGATTGAAAGCAACTATCTCAAAGAAATTGTAAAATTTTGTAGATTAATATTTTAGAGACCAAATACACACACAAATTATTTTTTTAAAGAGTTAATGTTTTATTTTAGCAAAAGTATTTACAGTTTCAATTTTTCGCTTTTATAGTGGAAAATGTAAAAGAATGTCTTTCTGAAATTGTACAAGGGAGTGTATATTTCAGAGAATTAAAATACACCGCATCGGAGGAGCTTAAAACTGTAAGTATTAATCGGTTAAACTTATAAATAAAAATATATTTTAACATATGTTCTTACAAATAGTAACTAAATTTTAATAAATATTTTTAACTTCATTGCTAATACAGGAACGTGTTCAAAATTAAGATCCAATTGAGTTTTTATCCAATTTTAACTGAAGACCACTGCAAGACTAAAAGACAGAGAGCTATTATTGTTTAGGCCTGGGTGAGTAGAAATGGGTCGAAAATGAGATAACTTTTCTAACACACGCAACCAAAAAAAAGTATATGGAAATAAATATGGAATCAACAAACAAGTCATTTAAAAAGTCTTATTATAGACAACAAGCTCGAAGGGATGATATTATAAAATTATTTCATATTTATGAGAAACATAATAATACTTTTTTCATGTTTTTGAAGATAAAAAAGTATATAGTCTATCAAAAGAATATAATCCGTATAAAATAATTTGAGAGAGTATTATTATTATTATTATAAAAAATAATATTAATCTAAGTAGTAATAGCAGTTGATGGGAAATATTCCTGAAGAGTCGTGAATTTTTAAAGAACTTCTTAAGTAATGTCCTTTTTAAAGTGGGGTGTGCAAGATTGCGGCTCCGGCTCCGGACGGATTTTATTTCATAAATCCGGCGCCGGATGGATTTCAAAAATTGTAATCTGATAGAGCCCAAGTATATATATATATATTAATTATATTATAATTAATCGATAATTTTTATTAAAGCTAAAAATAAAGATTTATGACGTCATTAAACTTAAAATTTCAAGGGAAGTAACAAAAACAGGCAATTGAATTTTTTAATTGAGTTATATCCCCGACCTTAAAGATATATAAAAAGATAACAATATTCTGAACTACATTTTGCTTTTCAAAAGCAGTACAAAAAATGACATCAAAGTTATGCATACGACGGGAAAAAACTGCATATTAACAATGGAAAATATTGCTATTGGGCAGTCCATAAAGTACGTCACGCTATGTTTGACCCTTTTTAACTACCCCCTGTCACAAACTGTCTTTACATCTAAGACCTCCCCCCCCCCTAAAGTACGTCACGCTTTCGAACAAAAAATATTTTTAAATTAACAAGATAATTAAAATTTGATATAAAACAACGCGACATCACACATGGCCGGACACCCCCATCCCCCTGTCACAAATTGTCACACTTTCTTATACCCCCCTCTGGAGCGTGACGTACTTTATGGACGACTCCTATGTCTCATTTCTCAAATGTTATATCAAGACATATTACATAAAGGTCCAATGAGTAGTAAAATAAAAATATATATTTGAAAACTTATTACAATAATTTTTTTTAAAATATTTTTTTTTAAGAACCAGGATTTGTAATTAACATATTACAAGTTTTCGCTTAACTTAATATTTAACACTAAAAAATTTTTAAAATATGCTTAAATTTTTAAAACATATTAAGCAATCAAAATATATAAAATAACGCATTAGCTTTACAGTTGGGTGAAATATTCACAACAATTTTAAAAATATAAAGTAATACAGCTGTAAAGAAATTGATTGCTGATTAACAAAAACATAAAGATCATCTTTTCATTCCAAAAGGTTCAAAAGTTACGAATATTTTTCTAAGACCTCATAATCATGTGTTTCACTATGTTGTTTTCCTTTACATTTTGTGCCCTTTTATGTCATTTTTTAAAATGCCCATAACTTAAGTATTTAAATATTTTTTTTTCAATGTAGTGTTAGGAGATATAATTACATATAAGTAGCTCATATGATGTCAATGAATTATAGCTTTGTATTGTTAATTAAGTAAATACCATTTTTTAAATTTTTTATATCATTTTCTTTATAAAACAGCTTATTTTAAAGTTTAAACTTAAAAATACTTTTTTTTTAAATGGAAAATTTGTATGTAAAACACAACATAAACTATAATTAATTATTTATTAATAAATCAAAACTTTAAAAAATAAATTCTATAATTTTAATTGCTATTTAATCAAGAAATTAATCGTTAATTTCCGCAGCCCTTATATATCTTTATATATATAAGACGCATTTGTTGTCTGTCTGTCTGTCTGTCTGTTCCCTAATAACTCAAGAACCAGACAACTCAGTAAAATGAAATTTGGTAAAAGTACACACATTCATATGGGGAAGGTTCTTAAATAGGTTTCGTTCCATAAATTCACACCCATGGGCGCCGGGGGCCCAAAAACTATTTTTTCCTTATTTGAGCTTTATGAAAAATGAAAATCAACAATTTTTCTATTTCTCGAGGAGGCAGAAGCATGAAATTTTAGGAAATTGTTGAGTACACTTCTGCAATGGTAACAGACAAAAATATATTTAAATTACCTCTTTCTGGGGGCTGGGGGCCAAAATTTAGTTTTTTCCCTTATATCAACTATTTTTAAAAACTGAAAATCACTAATTATCTTATTTTACGGATAGGTAGAAGTATGAAACTTTGGCAAGTTGTTAAGTACGCTACGCCGACGATATTTTGCGAGAAAGAATTTTAAACTTCCCACTCATTGGGAGCCAGGGGCCCAAATGTAGTTGTTTTTTTTTCCTGATATACGCTATATAAATACTGAAAATCCCCCATTCGACTATTTCCCATGTAGGTAGAAGAATGAAACTTTGGGAAGTTGTTAAGTACACTCTCCTAACGCTAATTTGCAAAAAAGAATTATAAACTTCTCACTCATTAGGGGCCGGGGGCCCAAATGTAGTTTTTTCTTATATTAAAAACTCACTCATCACTAATTCTCAAATTTACCGTGTAGGTAAAACCATGACACTTTTGGATATTGTTGAGCATACTCTCCTGACAATAATGGCAATTGTCCCCTAAATTCTCACTCATGGGGGCCGGGGTCACAAAAACAATTTTCCCGTTATTTGAGGTATATAAAATTGAAAATAACAAATTCTCCAATTTCCTGAAGCATTAAATTTTAAGATTGTTGTTTAGTACATTTCCCAAATTATCGCAGGCGAAAATATATTTCAATTATCACTTTCTGGGGTCCAGGGGCCCAAATGTTTTTTCCCTATATGAGCTATATAATAATTGAAAATCACTAATTCTCCTATTTCCCGTGTAGGTAGAAGTAAGAAACTTTGGCAAGTTGTTAAGTACGCTACCCCGACCATATTTTGCGGGAAAGAATTTTAAACTTCCCACTCATGGGGAGCCGGGGGCCGAAATGTATTTTTTATACTAATATACGCTATATTGTGTACTATTTGTGTACTATTTGTTCGTTCTTATCTTATCTTATCTTAGATATACAGACGCTCCTTCTATGCAGAAGATAATTGCGTCCACAGACCATGAGAGATGATCTGTTGGCAAGTGATGCAGCGGTCACAGGCCACGGCTATAGGGGTTCCACGCATTACCCCAGCCGCCTAACTATTGTCTAGTTAGGTACCCATTCGGAGCTGGGTGACTCGGGGACTCCTCATGCCCCGAGAACAAATCCTCACTCTCGTGTGGATTCGAACTCGTGACCATCGGTATGACAGTCGAGAGCGCTACCTCTCGACCACCACGTCCTCATATATATACGCTATATAAATACTGAAAATCCCCCATTCGACTATTTCCCGTGTAGGTAGAAGAATGAAACTTTAGGAAAGAATTTTAAAATTCCCACTCTTGGGGGCTAGGGGCCCAAATGTAATTTTTTCTTACATTAAAAACCGTCTTATCTCTAATTCTCAAATTTACCTTATACGTAAAGACATGAAACTTGTGGAAGTTTTTGAGCACACTCTATCAACAAAATGGAGAAAAAGTCTTTTAAAATTCTCATTCAGGGTGGGGCTGGTGTGCCCAAATGTATTTTTTTCCTTAAATGAGCTGTAATTCACATCTCCAATGAAAACATATTTAAATTATCTCTCTAAGGGGACCGGGGCCCAATGAAGATTTCTTCTTTATATGAGCAAAAATTACTAATTCTCCTATTTCCTGTTTAGGTAGAAGCATGATCCTTAGGGAAGTTGAGCAATAGGTATCCGCAATGGTAAGAGGAGTAAAAAGAAATCACTCCCCTGGGGGCCGAGTCCAAATATATTTGTTCTGATATAATAAAAACAGACTCATCACGTATTCTCTAATTTTCGGTGACGGTAGAAGCATAAAAGTTTGGAAATTTGTTGAAGAGGCACTCACGACGAAAATTAACAAAGAAAAATGTTAAAACTCCTGCTCATGTAGGGCCGGCGGCCCAAATACGTTTTTTCCTTACATGGGCTATGTAAAATTTTAAAACCACTAATTCTCCTATGTCCGAGTAGGTAGAAGCATGAAATTTTCGAAAGTTGTTGAATACACTTCTGCGATGGTAACAGGTGAAAAAAATATTTATAACACTTATTGGGAGCCTGGTACCACAATATAATGTTTTTTTACTCATATAAGCTATATAAAAATTAAAAATCTTTAATTGTACTATTTGGAATAATGGTAATTCGGAAAGTTGTTAATTACACAACCACGATGTCTTGGGATTGCTGGTATAGAAATGCAGACACTATGCTTTTCTGATAGGCAATTGTATTTGACCTGTTTTAAGATAAATGTACACTTTTACTTCATGCAAATAAACAGTATAGTACGCTTCTACAGAAAACCTCATTTAAAACCCGTGAGAAGCCGGGTACTTGCCTCTAGTATATATATATATATCATCATCAAAATACGTAATCCGTCCGTTCGTTATACCTTGAAAATAATTTACTGCACCAAAACTAGCTTTTTTTTAACGTCTGTATAAAATTGTTCAATAGGGGAATAAATAAATACAATAAAAAAAAATAATAAATGAAATTATCATAAAATTAATGAATTAAATTCAATTTGGGCATTTAAAATTCGATTAAAATTTAAGATTTTTTTTTCACTTTTATATAAATATTTTTTTCTTACATACTTTTCCCTCGTATTATTATTATTTTTAGACGTTCATACCTACACAAAAGGGATGACTAATGACAGCACAGTTGAAGTTAAGCATTTTTGCTTGCTATAAAGTGACTGAAAAAATGTCAGTAATCTGTATAAGATTTATAATGTAACTCGATTCCTTTTTTTTTTTAAATTATAGTTATAGAAAAATCACTATTGTCAGTGCTACAGTTTGAATTTACAAATTTTTGTGTCAACGCTAAAGTTAAGTCATGGATTGTTACAGAGCAGATACAAAATACAGTGCGCCCCGTTAAGTCGTGGTCGTTCGGGTCCATACTTATCATTTCGTATAGATTTCAGTGTAACTTATTGAGCGAAGTAAATTATGCAAATACAAACCTGTTTTCTTCCTTATAACATTCATTAAAAATTATATAAAATTTATACTCACGTATTATATATATCAATAGATATCTTGGTACACTTGTTTTAATCTAATATATTAAAATACTTCAATTTTTAAAAAAATATGCAAAAAAATCGGTAATTGTTTTAATTAATGCTTTGTAGTAAGCCGAATATTAATTACAAGAATCCGTATAACTTTATTTTATCCTTATTTAACTGTTTTTGTATATGTTTATATTCATTTTAGAAGTTATTTATTTATTTAACAGCTACTAAGCAATCCAGCTTTTGCTGTCATTGTTTTCTTCTTTATTTCTTGCATATCAGAACGAATTTTTTCTTTTGCGCCACTAAATTTTGGAGCCATGGAATTACCGTGATTTTAAAATTACCGATTTTGCGAAATAATGAATTGCGACCTAACGGGATCTATATATATATAATAATATATGTATACTTAAAAATTAATCAAAATTAATCGATTAAAATTTTCACGATTGATCGAACAGAATGTTTAATCAATACCAGCCATAATTATAATTGATGATGTTACCATTGTAAACAAGAATTCGCAACATATCTGGATAGTTTTGGGATAGAGTGTCGTTGGATTATACTAGTCGTTGAAAAAGTTTGTGAAGTTTATACTGACGAAGCAATCTCATGGAGTAAACAGCTAATATTATAAAAAATCGATATAATGTATCATAGCATTAATCACCTCAAAAAGTCAAATTAGATGATAAAATGTTTTCTATTTGACTAGCCAAAATAAGTCCCAAATACAATTCTGGTGAAGAATAAAATATGGATTGATATCTCTCTAACAATAGACTAAAAATTACAACACATCAAATTTAACTTTAAAAGTTATATTGCCTAAATCTCTATAAAACTTGTTTTCCCCCTAGAGTTAATTTGTCTATTATCATGTGAGAAGACAATCCGATGTTTATCTAAGGGTTGTAGTTGTTTTTTATACTTATGTTTGATTTAGCTGTCAATATGTCATAGAGAGAGGTCAGTTGAAACTCACGGAGATCTTGCCGAGGGAAGTGGGGGATGTGGCAGCTGAGACTTCATTTTTGTATCTGTCCCAATGAAGATTTGCTTAGATTTAGGATTCACTCTTCAGGTGAATTATTCCGGTTTAAGATATTTCTTCAAGTAAAAACATTTTATAGTTGTGTTGAAGAGATGAGCGTAAATCCGAGTTTCGACTCTCTTGTTAATTGAGAAGATGATTCCATTCAGCTAACAACCTTCATGATACGGGATGATGATTCAGGGAGTTGAAGAAAATGATGATAAGTTGTTTTTACAAAAGACTTTTTTAATAGTCTACTTGAAAAATAATAGTAAAATCTTTTTCAAGTTTTGGTTTTTGACCATATTTTTTATACTTCCGTATTCTTTTTGTATGCTGTGTTATAAGTATATTCTTCTTGTCGTTTCTCTGTTTTTTTCTTTCTCTCTAATAAATTAATTTTTCCATTTTTTTTTAGTAATTAATGTATTATTTTAATCAAATTTTAATACGTGTGTTTATTTAGGTGGGATGATCAGGGCCGGTCTTAGGCCACTGCAACCTATGAATGCCGCAATGGGACCCCCACTTTCATGGGCCCAGCCTATCTTAATTTTCACTTATTATTCTTATAAATTCCTCATCCACACCTAAATTGGGCCCCGTGCAATACGTTTCGTTTACTAAGCCGCATAGGGCCCCGCAATGGCTAAGACCGGCTCTGGTGATGATGAAGGTATTTGCTAAAACGTTTACACATATTATGTATTCGTTCATTAAAAAAAAACTTTTTTTTTGAACGATTTAATCTCACAATTATTTTGTGTATATTTTATATTTTGTTTGAAAGCTTTGTGGCAGTGCAATGATGTATGACCTATGAAAAAGTAAACAAAACATTATCATTTTAATGACACTGATAAACATGTCTGTGCAGTGAGAATTTTCAAAAATTAATAAAATTAAACACATATATTTTACATCTTTAGTAAACGCAAATGCGTTAGTAATTTTTGGGCAATTCTTTACTTTAGTTTTCCGTTAAGGATATAATACGTTTCAAATAAAATATTTTAAAAAATTGTTTACTTTTTAGTGCTGTTAAACGTGTCTGTAACCGATTTTTTAAAACTATTAACTGTTTCTCATTCAATCAATGCAACATCAAAACGTAAACAATCAATTTACAAATGATAACCCCCCCCCCCCCAAGACAAGTAGGAACGAAAACAACACTGGAGGACAGTTTTTTGTTAAAGAAAATGCTCTAGAAGATATAGTTGAAAATTAAACAACAAAATATAGTGTAAGAAAGTTAGTGAGTTTGATAACAAAATATAGTGTAAGAAAGTTAGTGAGTTTGATCATTTAGTATTTTAGTGATGTAAACGAATTCAAATATTTGTTTCTTGTATTAAAATTTTGCGTACGTGACGAAACCGTTGCTAAAAAATGCAAAGACAAAAAATAAACTCTCAACTTCAAGAGTTAAAAGCTATTTATACCATTAAAACCAATTGCGTAATCTGTACAAATACTTCGTCCAACTAGCTCAGACACTTTGATCTGTTCGATTGTCAGACAGAGATCGTCGGTAAAAAAAACTGTAGCTTACGTAGTCCCCTCTCCCCCCCACTCACAATATTTTAACCAAACCAAAAGAGCCACGAAATCTAACAGCTCTTGGGCGTGGCTAATCTCATAATTCCATTGATCTCAGTTTACATTGTGTTTGCTCTCAGCATAGATGTAAGTTATGCAGTCAGACATAGGAGACGTGTATGGCGACGTTGTCTGCAGTCACACACAGGGGATTAGTACAGGGCAGCATGCGATCAAATACATTGATGTTGAAGAGACACTTAACCACAGTGGTATAGTACAGATATACTGTATAAGTCAAATACAAGGGTCTTTAATAGATTTTAAAAAGAGTTAATGCAAAGGTCCTGTTTAGATATACAGCATAACGCAACAAGGCTAGTAAATATTTAAAATATGAGTCGAATACATGGGAGTAGTAAGGGATGCAGGAAACGATTATTAAATGAGGGGCAGC
>MUZC01000148.1:13470-61635 GCA_002072015.1 Radix auricularia
TCCCCCCCCCCCCCCCCAATTAAATTTTTAAAAAAAAAATGATATGTATGTAACCGAGTGGTGGCTAAGGTTGGTTGTTTAACTACTTCACAATTAACAAACGGGTAAAATGGTTTCTATAATTGTTGATTTATTGGTATATCTTCTAATGTTGACACAGTAACTGATGTATAAGTAATTGAACTTTAAGCTAGCAGGATACTACTACTGCCTATGCTCTATTCTACCTAGGTGCCGGGTGCCACTCTCGGTAATTCTCTCACAAACTTAGCTTTCTCCTCCCTTATCTAGTCAGTGGACCGGAAGATGTTGGTTCCGGTCTAGTTGTATTGTCATATACTCAAGCTGGAAACGTACATCTCCGGTCATTGTTTAGAGGACCGATAATTTTCACCTCCGCCGGAAGCGATGCATTTCCGGCACCGAAATACAGCATTGTGCTGGGCTTATGAGATGAGGGGGGGGGGTGTATTCTTAGAAGTCTGATAATTGTCACCTCCGACACCCAAAATAAACATTGTGCTGGCAAGGAAACGTTTCCGAGTCCCATAAATCCTGGAACCGAAGGCCATCACCCCTGGTCCCTGTTAAGGCATCTGTAACCCAGGACCCATTCCTCTGCCGGGGTGAACAGAGGGCCCTTTGTTTGGGTGCGTGGTGAGGGGGGGGGGGGCAGTTGGGGCGCGGGCACATGTACATTATATTTACATTCTACATGAACTTTAAACATAAGTTAACTTCGTCTGTTTTAAACTCACGTATGTTTCCATAAGATAATGGCCTTATTATAAATCCCCCACTAAAGATTAAAGCACACATTTGAATAATTTTTAAGAAAAATTCAATTGGATTTAAAGGAACTTCTTTGTCAATTTTATGTTTGAACTTAGTATGGTGATAATAACAAACATTATCAAATAAAATAACTTTATGAATAATTTAATTTATCTTGTAGCTTCCAAAGTTTTACCTGCTCTGTGAAGATGGAGTTTGGGGTGTGAGAAAGGCATGTGCAGAATGTTTCATGACAGTGTCATGTGCATGTTCTTTGGAGACCAGAAAAAACGAATTAGCTAATTTATTTGTAAATTTGCTCTGTGATCAGTCAAGATGGGTAAGTCTTCCCATAATTAACTTTTCCTTAAAGTTTTTGCTTGATGGAAACTACTTTTATAAACTAACTTAAGCAAACTAATTTTTGGGTGTAAGTTTTAAAAACATTAATGTATATTTTAAGGTTCGGATGTCAGCTTTTCAGCAACTTGGGCCTTTTATCTCCACATTTGCAGACACAGACAGTAAAGGGGTAGTGATCAATGATGATGGCAGCCTTAGCTTTAAAAATGCTGATAGGTGAAATAACTCTTTATCACTTTAGAACCCGTCAATATGTTATCATTTTATTTTGAATTTCTTTCAATTATATGTATTTTATAACTATAAAAATGATAGATTAAACGTTTTTCCTTAGCATTGTGAATTAAGTTGTTAAAATTTATTTTTTAAGCTGCTGTATTTACACACCTTTTTTAAAATAACTTTTCAGCTTTGATGATCTTGTTGTTGGGTCTATAGCTGAGAAGGGAAATGGAGACTCCAATTTGTCTGGAATCTTACAGCTGACATCTTTAGATTCAGTTCACAACGACCCACTTTTAGATGCAGTTACAGACCAGTTTTATTTAACATCTAGTGATATTAGCAACAACAGCAGAATGCAAGATGAGGCAATGCTGGTGGATAGTTGTGACATAAATGGGTTTGTTGATGATGAAATTTTGTTGGGAAAGGGAAAATTAATGTTTGATTTAGAAGAAAAGTCTGTTGAGGAAATACGGGCAGAATCAATAGAAAAGAGTTTATCAAAGTGTGAAGCATGCAGCCAAATGAATGTGACAGCCGCTCATCATTCTCACTGTGATATTAGCAATAGCAGTAATAACATCAACAGTCAACTAGCACTTGAAACAGACATACTTAAATCCCATTTACAATCAAGCATTTCAGATAATAATCTGAATCAGGATTCTGGTGAAAATGTTGAAATCAAGTGTGATAGTATTCATGATGCAGGTAGTGGAGATTCAAAAGGAGGGGAAGGAACAATAAATGTGCCTTATTTGGATAATCAGAGAGGTGACCAGGTAGATTCTGATTGTGTATTTATGGAAAATTCTAAGGAGAAATGTGCCATGATTACTAAGCTTGAACCTGTGGATGATTCCACTACTAGCAGAGTCCATGTTCATTTAGATAACAATTTCAACACTTTCCAGTACTGGCGATCACCACTACCTGAAGTAAATATAGATTTTGACATAATAAATGGACAGCCAACTAACATTCATGTTGTTGCTAAAGTAAAAGATGAGGATGCAAAAAAGGTTTATGCTTCAGAAATGAATGTCAGTATATCTGGTTCTTTGAATTCCAGGACAGATTCACTAATTAATTCTTTATCAAGCTTGTCATTAATAAACAGTATGACTCAATCTATTTCTAACTCATCGTATGTGACTTCTGAAGTTGAAAAGTCTGGTGTTCGGATTCATACTGCAAGTGTTAGCACTGTAAGTGATGTTGCTGATGAAACTGTGTCACATATAGGTAGCACTCATGTTTTAGGCCATCACTTGGGGGAGCAGCATTTAGCAATTGTGAATGGTGTAGTTCAAGGTAGAGTTGTCTTTCATTCTGTTCAATGTTCTATTTAATTAAAGTACTGTAAATTAATATCTAAATCCAGATTTATTTTCAACATGTTGAGATTCACATAACAAAACAATAGTACAAGAAGGGTTTTATGCAAAATGTTTATGTTTGAACAATTATATTCAACCTAAATTTTTACCTTGCAGGTCATTATTAGTTGATTAACTGTTACACATTTTAGAAAATTATGATTAAAAATAGTTATATTTTACTGGCTTCTGGAAGTTATATTTTTCCATAAGAGATACTTCTTATATGAACACTTAATAGGGAAATAATGAATGTAATTAACACCACACACACCTCTAAATAATTTTTTTTTTAAAACTACAAGATTTAAGTACTAGCAGCATCAGCTTCATGGACGATATGCAGTCCTTGATGGACTTCGGATTGGATGATGCATCACTTGCTCAACAACAGGTACCTTTTTAGTGGTTCAAGATTAGTGTAACAATTTTGTTTTCTAGGAACATACATGTTAATAATGAAATTACTTAATAAAGTTTTTAGAAAGATATTATTTTTTGTTGTTGCTACAATGGCCATGTTAAAAGGTAGTTAGTGTCCAAATATAATGAGAACTTAGGGAGTTAAGTTTATTCATAAAAGATTGTTTGTGACACACATATTAAAATTCCTTATCTCTTCATCAAATAAATTTTGGAAACACTGTTGAGAGAAAAGCTCCCCAAAATTCTAAATATGTACATTCTTATGTATTAGTGTACATCATGTTTGTAAAGAAATTTCAAGCACATTTTAATATATTGCTGCTATATTTATTTTATTATCTCAATATTTTAATTTTGGCAGCCTCCTAAGCTGTTCACTGTATTGTCATAATTAACTAGTTTTTAATTTTTTTTGTAGTTGAAAATTTTCTTTTATGATTTGAAAATTAATAATTAAACATAAAAAAATGTAAACATAGATTTTGTGGAAAAAAATGTGGTTATTAATTAATTTATTTATTCAAAATTATATTTTCAGAGTATTGTTCCTCAATTGCTGTTAGAAAATTATCTGGGTATGGTAGATCCCTCTCGAGCACAAACAGTGGATGGAGAAATCACGAAACATTGTGCCTATAATTTACCTGCTGTTGCATACACGCTTGGTCGGCAAAATTGGCATTGTATAAAGAACTTGTATGAAAGATTGGCTCAGGATATGCAGGTAATTGGAGTGTCTGAATGTTAAAATGGAAATGCAAGCAGGTTAGATTGGTTACCATTGGTCTCACCCTGGATTTTATTATTTGTTTGATGTTTTCAAAGTTATTTTTATTGAAAAAAACACATACCCCTACCCCTTTCAGAATATTATTTGAATATGCAAATGATAAAAAAATGAATATCTGACTTTAGAAAACGATTCCTATATTTTTCTATAATCTGTCATATTTGGAAAATCGACATTTTTTAAAAAGGTCAATTCTATTTATAGCCGCGCTTACCGCCTTAAGTTGGATTTATTTGTTGTTTAACATTTTGGTGCAAGAAAATTATTTTGGCTTAACACAATTGTTAAATATTTTGCGCTATACAATTCAATAAATTTAATATCTTTTAGTACCACATGTTCAACTTCTTTTTTTTTCTGCTAACGTTGATGATCGCTTTTAATTCCAAATTAACAAGGTTTGTAAATTAATATCACAAAATATATTTGAGTTTGCATTTAATTTGAAAAAAAAATATAATAAAAAAATTGCTAAAATCCTGATCCTGTTCAGATTCAGGCAGGATTCAAATTTGAAATCTGGTTCCAGTTCTTACAGGATTTAAAAATTACAATTTGGTACAGCCCTGGTTAGGAATAAAAGAAATGATAACTTTTGATGATGTCATTTTTTAATTTATGAAACAAAATTATTTATTTTGCATTGTTGCAGGCATTACCGTTAATTATTTTTGCCTTATGAGTATTTTTTGCCATTTTTGATGACGTCATTTTTAAAATTTATTACTTGTAATTATTTACATTTTATAAGGTTGTCAACGGTTAGCCGGTCCTCAGTTCAGGACCGGTCCTTTTAGAGGAAAGGGACCGGTTAACCACAACTTCAATAAGCCTGTATTTTTTGGTTACCGTTAAGATGCAGGGCAGCATACGAGACAAAACTAACGCGAACCACTGTGACTTCAATTCACTTTCTCCATATTCCAATATATAAATAATATTATCGTCATCACTATTGGCTTACTTTGCCTACAGCTAAGGAATGATTTTTTTAAATTTTAATTTGCTTGGCTTAGTAGTCGAGGCACTGTACGAGAGCTAACACACATGGGTGTTTGATGTGAACAACGGTCAAGGCCGCGGCAGTTTCTATTTATATTAATTACAGTCTGTTTCTTATAAAGACAAAGAAAGCTATAAAAGCATTTGACCCCGTGACCTATCTGTATTCCTTGATCATATTTAAATCCTAACTGATATTTTCTTTTTTTAAAAATGTAAATGTTATGCGTTGGAAGGGAAGGGGAGTACGGCGAGCTTAGCTCAAACCCTATTTGAACAGAAAAAATGGGGGCTGCGGATGTGTGCGCCGCAAAAATTCAATTATTCTGGCAAGTTGATGATTGAAAAATAATGTGGTTTTTACATAAATTCCATTTTATCATCACTGTTTACTCCATAAGTTTTATAATTTTAATTAATTTTTAATTTAATACGCGGGTAGACCGGCATCACACACGAGAGGTAAACATGACCTCCAAACAGACGTGGTGAGGCGGGGTGTGAGTCATGCGATTTTTAAAATAAGGAAAAATACCTTGCTTACTTTTACGCCCTATTTTTTAAAACGGTTAATCACCAGTCCTTTAAAAAAGTACTATAAAACCATCAATGTTTACTTAATTCTTTGGATTTTTTTATTCACTGAATTGAGGGCATCGCAGAAAAGAGCTGAACGCAAGGGGGTGGGTTTTGATGCCACAATCAGAAACATTTGCCTAACAGTACTGCTAACAGAGTGTTCCACAAATTCGATTTTGCTCTTATATTGACAGTCTTCAAAGGCATTTGACTTAAAATTACTAATTACCACATCGATATAAAATATTGTTTTCTGAAAAGAGCACAGGGCATCAGAGCTGAACACAAGCGGGCGGTTACGTCATATGTTCTTTGGAGTCACCATCAGACTGCGCAAGTCGATATTTGATGCACACTCTATTTGTTGGTTCTCAAAAAATTATGGAAAAATATGGACCGGACAGTAAAGCTGTCTTTTTTTAAAGGGTTAATCAGTTCTCACAAACAAACTGACTTGACATTAAAATTTGCTAACATGCTGTTTGAATACTGTTAATACATAAAGTTTAATATTAATCATTGCGGTTTACTTCTTTGTTGAAATTTTTTAAATAAAAGATGTAAATTTTTAAAAATTTGCGTTTTGACGGTAGTGTACCAGAGGTTAACACTAGCGGTTGGTACATAATAGGTGCTTGGATGTCAAATCAGACAACACGGGGCGAAAATTCGAAACTTTCTCTTCTTGGTTCACAAAAATTAGTATAAATTGAACCGACAGTTGACCGGTCTTTTTTTGAATGGTTAGCCGGTTCTCAAAGACGAGCGGTCTTAACAACTTTAATATTTTATGTGTTTGGCTACTGGTTTAATTATGACTTCTTATGTTTATGTTAACAAAAAGTGGTAATGCGCGCCTCGGTACAACTCTGTTTAGAAACGACATTGCAGAAAGTAAAAAAGATGGATTTGACTTCCGGCAACTGTGGCCGTTTCCATGTTAGTGTCATCGCTTGATTAGTGAAGTTTTTTTTGGTAGTTTTTACGGGGTTTTTATGAAGATTCGATTTTGCTATACTTTATTACTAAAATAATAATACTAAATTACTGGTAAAAATAGTTTTAACTCAATACAGTCTTTTGGAAACATAAAATAACCATTCTTATCCTAACTAAAAGATGAAGTCAGTATGACAATAACAATATAAATGGATTTTATGCAATTTTTTAAATTTCACAACCCGTTGATTGCATATTGGGAAATTCTTACGGGACTGAGGCAGAAGTTTCCCAAAAACCTTACGGCACATTAAGACTTAATTTGTTATCTTTAAAAAAAATATCCGATCCATATTCCTGCATTGTTGACAAGGAAAAGAAAGAAACATGAAACAGAGTGACATGAAAGAATGGACATAAAATAAGGGAAACTGTATTCGACACATACTTTTATGATGTACGATTTTTTGCTTAACCCTTAAAGCCCCATAAGGTTTTTATTAAACCTCCGCCTCAGTCAACTTGTTATGAAATTTTAAAAATTGCTGAAAATGTATTTATAGTATATTGTCATACTGACTCATAAGAATGTTTTTAATTTTTTATAGTAAATAAATAGTATAATTTATCTTTAAACGAAGTTTCTGATGTGATTTAAGTTCCATATCATGACCAAAGAAACTGTCCTACATAAAACTGTACATATAAAACTAGGATCCTCTTTGGAACATTTAACTGTTATTCATAATTAATTCCTACCAATAGTTATATGACCCTTGTACAAAGCCTTTTTTTTTAATTGAATGAAACAATGAGAACAAAGCAATAGTAATAAAGTCAAAATTAAGGTTAAGACCGCTCGTTTTTGAGGACCGACTAACCGTTCAAAAAAGACCGGTTAACCGCTCGTCCTTATATCCCTAATGTTTTGAGACCCATTTGAGAACTAACAAGAGAATGTTGTCGCCTGGCATCGTCTGATGGCATCAAAGCCCGCTTTCCCCCGCTTGCGTTCAGCTCTTTCCGCATGCCCCTCACTTCAAAGCATTTTTGTTAATCCAAAAAATTAACTAAACAGTGATGGTTAATTGTCTTTTTAATATTTTATTTTGGGTACTCGTAGTTCACCGGTCTAAATAAGAGGACAGGTTCAATAGTGCGTTAAAGTTAGCAAGGTTTTTTCATTACTTTCAAAAAACCAACGCCTCGCCCCGTCCTTTGTGACGTCATGTTTACCTCTCTTGTGTGTGATGCCGATCGCATATTGAAATTAATAATATAATAAAATTATAAAGCTACGATAGAGTGGAATTTATTTAAAAAAACATTATTTTTTCGATCGTCAACTCGCCAGAATAATTGAATTTTGCGACGCACATGTTCCCCCTCCCCGTTTTTTTCTGTTCAAATAGGGTTTAAGCTACACTCGGCGTACTATTACTAGTATTAATGTGGTAATCAAATGCCTTTGACTAGCAGGAAAACTGTCACTAAAAGACCGAACTCGAATTTGTGGGCCGATTAATCGCCCGGTATCTTTGCTACTGCTACGTCTTTCAAATACTTATTGTAATATAGGTACATGTACTTCACTAAGCGGCGTGCGCCGATAAGTTTTTGAATGCCTGAACTGAAACAGACTATAAAACGGTGATCAGAAAATGCGGATAGGTCACGGGGTCATATGCTCTTATAGCTTTCTTTGTCTTTATAAGAAACAGACTATAATTAATATAAATAGAAACAGCCTCGGCCTTGACCGTTGTTGACATCTAACGCGCACTGTGTTAGTCTAGTACAGTCACCGCGACAAAGCGAGAGGGAGAGGCGTTACCGCTTGTGTTGTTTTTTGTCACTAGTTTTTTTCACTGCGTTAACGCTAGTTTTTGTTAGTTTGTTGTTGTTGTTTTCTTTTGGGTTACACGGTCCTACGGTCCCGAATAAAGATGACCGGTCCTGGTCTGAGGACCGGTTAACCGAATAACCGGTTAACCGTTAACAACCCTAGTCAAAATGAAGTAGAAGAATGAATTGTTGCTAATAACCACAAGCCTGCACATTGTACATTTTGTTACTCAATAGATTTGTACGATTCTGTGTGCATCTTTGCTGTCAGAGCAATTACAGTATGATCAGCAACACAGTACAATACTGTATTGTGGCAGTATATTTTAATTCTAGGGTTCTTTTAGTTCTTTCAATATCGAGATCAATACATTAGTTTGTCGAGATTTTATAGATCTAAATAATAAATTTTTTGTGTTGAAATGTCACTTATTATGAATTATAGATGACATCAATATCAGGAACTTTATATGCTCTTGATATCACGGTGCTGATGCTGATATATCGGCTGGCTAATATATAGTTAGCCTCTTGAATAATATATATAGCATTGTTTTATTTTTAACACTTATAGATTTCATTGATTTGTGACAGCCATTACTCCTTAGGTAATTTTATCATTTCAGTGGAAGGTTCGTCGCACATTGGCTTTCTCTATGCATGAACTTGCAATGATTGTTGGAGATGAAATTACTCATACAGATTTAGTACCAGTTTTTGATGGTTTTCTGAAAGATTTAGATGAAGTACGCATAGGAGTGTTAAAGCATCTTGCAGATATTTTTCGGGTATGTTGATCAGAACCTATAACATAGGTTCAGTGATTATGAAAATAAACAAGAATGACACAAGTTAAGACCGAGTTACAAACAAGTTTAAAAAATATTATATCACAGTTATTTATAATGGTACTGTTTTGTGCAGAATAAAAAATCTTATTCCAACATCAGAAATCACTAAAATTTGATAAATAAATGACCAAATTATGGAATGGAAATGTTTTTATACTCCTTACCTTAATTTCATTTCCAAGTGGGCAAGAATAATTAAAATGATTTGGCATCAATTGACAGTTTTCTAATGAATTTCCACTTTTCTTATAAATATAATGTTACTAATTAATTCAGATGAGGCTGCTGGCCAGTTAATTTAAAACAATGGATAAGCTTTTATCACAGTCCAAAAAAAGTACGAATGATGATTCAACACCCCATTTAGCCATTCCGTATTGGTGCTAATTACTAATTAATTTAATTTCCTTTTCACAGTTGCTTAGGCCAGAAGTTCGACTTCAGTATCTTGCAAGAACTCATGAGTTTATGAAGACTGACAATCAACGAAATTGGAGATTTAGAGAGGAGCTTGCAGAGTGAGAAACTTATTAACTGCCTTGTTATTTTTTAAAGAGGTTGTCATAAAATACCATTTAAATATATTTTGAAATTTCATATATTAACTCTAATCACCTGTTGCTCAATACTTTTTTTTCTACAGTCAACTCGTACAAGTGTGTGATCTTTTCCATTGTATAGACATTGTGAACAATATAGTTCCACTGGCAATGGTGATGTTGACAGACAAGGTAGCACAAGTCAGATTAGTGGCTCTTCGATTGGTAAGTCTAATAGTTAATCATTATTTCATTTTTTTTTGTTGAAATAACAAATAGCAAATCAAAATGAACAGACTCTGAGGTTTGTACCTAAATTAACATTGTTAATTTAACAAGTATTTTCATATGTCATTATGGCTTTTTCTGTGAAGTTAATTCAGTTATAACAATACAGCTACTTGTTATTTAGGGGTATAACTTGTAAAAAATTAAGATTTACATCCTATTTATAGGATGGGTAAATATGTGTTTGCGCTAGGATGTCCTTGAGGGTGTTGGTTACACTATGTTGACTTAATTTGGCACTGCTAAACAATATTGTATTTTTTTAATGAACTGATTTTGAAGCTTTTAATTTAGCTGTTCTTTGGTAGTGATTATTATGATAGTTAAAATTTTTCATAAACATACTAGTGTCAGCTCTCAAAACTCTTGAAATCTTGCAACAAAAAAAATTCAATGCTTAATTGTTTCGCTAAAACAGAATGAGAATACACATTAAATTAACAAAGGGTTTGAACATTTAAATACCATCACAATTATTTGAAGATCCAACAATAAATTCCTGTGTGGTCATACAATTTGGGTTAATGGTATAAAAAATCAATTAAATTTCTGTTATATACATACAAAGATGAGGCAAACAAATGCTGCTCTCTGTGATAAAACATGTAGAGCAGTCACTTACACTTGGCATCCCTCACAAATCCTGATGACAAATAAAGTGGTCAACCTTTTTAGCTTAGCTTTCGGTTTCAGTAACAATCTTCTTTTTACATGGCTGGGTTGTTGGCCCTGCGCAAAACCATCTGGGAGGATTCCCTTTCAGCTCAATGGATAACTGCCTTATTTTTCGTGTAAGGTTCCCTAGCCTTTATGAATCCCTTCATCTTCTGCAAGGCAGCAGTTGATTTTATTTCGGAGTTTTCTCTCCTAGATGATTGCTATCCCTAGCTAATGGCCTCATCTGTCCGGGTTTAGAGTTTAAGCGCTCTATGTTCGCTTTTTGTCGTCATTTCCTTGGATTTATGGGGCATTTTTTAAAGAGTATCCTTACCAGGGGATACCCCACCCCATCCTCAACGACAACAAACCAGTTGGTCCACAGCCGCTTATTCAATATTCACGGCTAACCCTTATATCTAAGGGTCCTTCCTCTATCCCCCAGTAGGCTTGGACTAAATATTTTTAAAAAATTTATAATGAAAATTTTATGTCTGAAATCTTTTTCTTCTTCTAATTTTATTTAATTTTAAAAATAACTTTGGAATATAAAGGTTTTTAAAAATTCCATTTTATAAGTGTTGACCAGCCTTGGAGCCTTGATCGAAATGTCAAGGCAACGTCCTTTGATAGTTAAAAGACTGCACCAGCAGATGCCTATTATCTTATTCAGCTTTCGATAGAAGTGAATTTGTCAGACACTAACTTACATGAGGATGAGCCAATGGGTTACCATGATAGGAAGAGAATTAGCCTGTGGGATAACAGAAAACTCTGATTAGTTGAATTGGCACAGAGCATACTGAATTATTTTTACTGTTTCTGTCAACTTATTAATGAATATATATATGCGTTGAATATGAGTGAATCTGCGGAATTTGTGGCAAGGGGGACTATATTAACTTTTGTAATTATAATTAGCTCGTAAGCCCATTAAATTCATGTCACTTGGAAATTTTGCAAGCTGAATTCCGCTCATGCTTATGGCAGATTTGTTAAGATAAATTTGAGGGTAACATTGATCACCCTACGTTGGTCAAAACTCATTAGATCTTTGTCATAAAACATTCACTTAACGGCAAGGGTATATGTTTGCAAGATTTGTCAACTAATTCAATTTTGAAGTGATTCTTCATGATCATTATATATTTTGTTTTTTTTATTTAAAAAAAAATGTAGTTGTATTATTTCTCCACTAACCATATTCACGCAGATTTTGTTCACTATTTTACAAAGAAGTTCATAAACACTTCTTTTCCTTATTGTCTGTTTTCAATATTAGACCATGATTTCTTATGTGGCTCTTTAACGTTTAATGTGATAAAGCTCTGTAAAGTGGTCTCAATAGCGCTCGTAAGTAATGAAATCACAGCAAGTTGAGAGGAGCTTTAGTCGACTTATGGAAATGTCTGTGGTTGTTAGTGTTTTTGCTCAGTTCACCAAGTTTTGTGGCAGTTTAAATAAATTTTAATATATTTTTAAAAAGATATGATTTTGACAAACTTTTTTGGTAAAAATAATTGTACTAAACTACAGGTTAAAATAGTATTAATATAACCATTCTAACTAAAACCTTCTTATCCTAAAAGATGAAGGTATGACAATATAAAAACATTTTCAGTAATTAAAAAAATTTCAGTTGATCACAATAAATGTGAAATCCTTTTGGGTCTTAAACGTTTAAATTGACAAAGCGTGGTAATGTGCACCTCACCTATATTACCGAAGCGCGCCTCGATAGAACTCTCTTTAGAAACAAAATGACCGAAATTAAAAACTCTTCAGCGCGTGACTGAAGATGTATTTCACTTCCAGCAATAGCGACCATTTCCCGCGCTGGTGTTATCGCTCAAAACGCAAAGTTTTTTGGTTGTTTAAGGTTTTTTTTTTTTGAAGATCTGATTTTTCTATACTTTATTATAAAAAGAATAGTTCTAAACTACAGGTTTAAATTTACACTCAAGACGTCTTTTGGATACATAAAATAACCATTCTTATCCTAAAAGATGAAGTCAGTATGACAATTATAATATAAATATATTTTCAGCAATTTTTTAAATTTTATAACCTGTTCATCACAATATGGGAAATCCTTACACTTACAGGCATGAGGTGGAAATTTTAAAAACTTTCTGGGGCTTTCAATATTAAATGTTAACTATAAATTAGGTCTCATTATTTATTAATTTTTTCAACACAGTTGTGTGCCATTTTGAAAAAGACGTACATGGATGAAGAAAAAAAATTATTGGCATCAGTATGCAATAATATCATTGAGCAATTTGCAACTGATTATAGATGGTTATCACGACAAACGTAAGATATCTTGTTAAGAACATTTTTTCTTTTAATCATTAAATAAGTTTATAGCATTAGTACGTAACATAAATACTTATTAATTACTTATTAATGCCCTATCTTCATTCATTTAAATAATTCAAAATTTTTATTGTATAGTATCAGAATATATGCATCTTAATACATCCACAGATTTGCTCAGCTATGTTACGTTATACTGGAAGAAAACAGCCTTCCCCCAGATGTTTTTGCTCGAAACTTTCTTCCAAGCTTGTTAGCTCTTAGCACTGATCCTGTGCCCAATGTTAGGCTTTCTCTTGCAAAGGTTCTGTCTCAGAGAATTATGCCTTTAGGTCAGTTTCTCAGTAATTTTTGTTAGTAGTAATGTTGTTAACGGTAAACCGGTTAACCGGTCCTTAGATCGGGACCGCATTCAATAAACCAGTATAATGCTTATTACCTGGACTTAGTTTTTGTTGTGTTATGACAGAGTCTGTTTTCCCGCATCCATAAAATTATTTTTTTTTAATGAAGGAGATCGCAATGATAGTTGTCTATGTGCTCACAAAATAGGCAATGTAATTATAGTCTGTTTCTTATAGAGACAAGGAAAGGATAATAGCATATGATCCCGTGACCTATCAGCATTCTCTGGTCATTGATTTATTGTCAGTTTCCCTGCATCCAAAAAAATGATCGACGCTCCCCACTGAGTGAAGTACCTATATTACGAGAGTCATTTGTTAGCCACAAAGATACTGGGCGATTAATCGATCCTCAAATTTGAGTTCGGTCTTTAACTGCAGTTTTCAGAGGAGTTAAGCTAAAAATTACCACATCGATATAAAATTTGATGTTTTCTATAAAAGTATTTCGTGTGCGTTGGAAAAGGATCACAGTGCATCTGAGCTGAACACAAGCGGACGGTGACGTCACATGTTCTTTGAAGTCACCATCAGACGGCGAGATGTGAAATTTGATACACACTCTCTTTGTTGGTTCTCAAAAAATTAAGGAAAAATACGGACTTAACTGTCTTTTTTTAAAGAATTAACCAGTCCTCACAAAATAACTGCCTTGACAATATTTGATAACATGTCGTTTTAATACTTTTAATACATAACATTAAATATTAATCATTGCGGTTTACTTCTTTGTTGGAACAATTTTTAAAAAAAAATTATTATTTTTAAGCTTGTTAGCGGTTAACCGGTCCTCAGACCAGGACCGGTCATCTTTATTCAGGACCGTAGGACCGTGTAACCGAAAAGAAAACAGCAACAACAACCAAAAAAAAAAAATAACTAGTGAAAAAAACAATACAAGCAGTAACGCGCCTCTCCCTCTCGCTTTGTCACGTGAGTAAAAGCGATACCAAGATCCAGCTGGTTAGTTGTCAAGACTGTGACTGTACGAGAGCTAACACAGTGGCCTTTGATGTCAACAACTGTTTCTATTTATATTAATTATAGTCTGTTTCAGGCATTCAAAAACTTATCGGCGCACGCCGCTTAGTGAAGTACATGTACCTATATTACGAGAGGTATTTGAAAGACGTAGCAAAGATAGCGGGCGATTAATCGGCCCACAAATTCGAGTTCGGTCTTTTAGTGACAGTTTTCCTGCTAGTCAAAGGCATTTGATTACCACATTAATAGTAATCCGAGTGTAGCTCAAACCCTATTTGAGCAGAAAAAAAACGGGGAGGGGGAACGTGTGCGTCGCAAAATTCAATTATTCTGGCTAGTTGACGATTGAAAAATAATGTTTATTTAAATAAATTCCATTTTATCATCGTTTACTCCGTAGCTTTATAATTTTATTATATTATTAATTTTAATACGCGAGTTGATCGGCATCACACACGAGAGGTAAACATGTCGTCACAACGGACGGGGCGAGGCGTTGGTTTTTTAAACTAATGAAAAAACCTCGCTAACTTTAACGAACGATTAAACCTGTCCTCTTCTTTAGACCAATGAACTACGAGTCCCCAAAATAACATATAAAAAAGACAATTAACCATCACTGTTTAGTTAATTTTTTGGATTAAAAAAAATGCTTTGAATTGAGGGCAATGCAGAAAGAGCTGAACGGAAGCGGGCCATCAGACGATGCCAGGCGACAACATTCTCTTGTTAGTTCTCAAATGGGTCTCAAATCATTAGGGATATAAGGACGAGCGGTTAACCGGTCTTTTTTTGAACGGTTAGTCGGTCCTCAAAAACGAGCGGTCTTAACAACCTTAATTATTTTAAAATTCCCTGTTTTGACAGTAGCATGGTTCGTGGGGTGATGCTTTCTGTTATTAACCAACGGTTAACCATTTTTTTAAAAACATTTAACCGGTCGTCAAAATGCAAGAGGTCTTAACAACCTTAGTTAATAATTGTTAAATCTTTTTAATGCCCAAATTTACATTTTCAACTCTCCTTACACCAATTTTTAAATGCCCTGTACATTTTTTAACACATCAGTTTAATCTTGCTGTTAAAATGATATTGTGGTTTAAGTCCACTGTCTTACTTTCAAAAGCTTGGCTTTGGCTTTATTAAACTTTTGAGTAGCATACATCAAGTCACAAAAAATTATTAAGAAAAAGTATGTGCAAATTTATATATCTGATTGATTCCTCTTGTTTTTCTTCAGAGTATTTTACAACTCAACAGAACCCATATCACGAGGATCTAGTTCAGACTCAGCAAAGATTACAATCTGATGCTGACAAGGATGTTCGATACTTTGCCACCCAACAACCAGAAACAGAAATATCACATGATCATAACATGGTAGGAATCATCGACGCAATTAAAAAGTGTATTTACATCTTTATCATTTTTATTTCATTATGTTGAATGTAAGATGATTTCATAAATCGTCTTTAACCAAGGATATTTCTATAGGGTTGCTCTCAAAATGAAAATGTCAACTTGTTTTTAAAGTATGGAATACTTTAGCTTCCTTTCTATTGTAAGGAAATGTATAATTAACTCTTAAAGTCGTAATGCGTCTCTTCCCGCTATCCCTAAAGCGTCGTAATGCGTCCCTAGATACAAATCTCGTTAGAAATGAGATCTCGGAAAGTAAAAATTCTTCAATGCTTGAAAAACGATGTATGCGACTTCCGGCAATGGCGGCCGTTGCCGGCACTAGTGTTATCGCTCGATTCGCGATTTTTTTGGTAGTTTTAACGGTTTTATTTTTTGAAGATACGTTTTCGTTTTACTTTATTACTAAAATAATAGTAAATATTGTTTCAAACTCAGGACGGTCTTTTGGATGCGTAAAATAACCATTCTTAGCCTTAAAAATGAAGTCAGTATGAAAATAATATTATAAATGGATTTTACGCAAATTTTTTAATTTCATAACCGGTTGATCGTTGTTGAATTCTGGGTGTGCTCGCACAAACGCAGAGCTCCCAACTGTTGAGTACTGTGGCCCGACTGTTGCATACAGAGCGGGTCCACACTATTGAATATTGTGTCTAGGGTACAATTAACTTTAACTATTCTATAGTCTATACTAATTATACAACTATAACTATAACGACATAAAGCTTATCATTAATAATTAGAAAACTAACGCCTACGTGAAAGTGATAAAGATATAAAATATTTAATGCATTAGATATATATACATATATACAGGAAACTCAATTAATAAACATATAATGAATTACAATATCTACGTCTATGATGAATTATACAAATAGTTTGTGATGATGCCCACGTCCCTCATGGACTGGGCGTGGCCAAAGGACTGGTTGGAAGGCTGTGCTTCGGTCTGGCCAATCAAGCGTAGCTCCGCTCTGTGGTCAGCTTGGCATTCGGCCCCTTCCCCACTGGTCACTGACTTCGTTTCAAGGTACGGCCACTTGCTCCCCTTCTCTGCTCCAGATCTCCTGTCTGAGATAGCAGCTCACTGGTTCCTCCGCCACTACACTGGCTCTAACTTCAACTTCCATTAACTAGCTTCTTCTAGTAGCTTCTTTAACTAGCTCTAACTAGCACTAACTAACTAGCTCCACTGACTAGCTCCACTAACTAGCTCCACTAACTAACTAGCTGAACAGACTTCAGCTAGGCTCAAATCGTATTCGTTCAGTCACACCCCCAGACCTGGTGTACTGCGAATTTCTGAGATAGAGACCGCTGTAAGGTTGAGAGACCGTTTATAAAGGCCTCTACTGTAGCGTGGCTTTACCGAAGCGTTCTCATCTGATTGGTCAGTGGCGTGTACCAACTGTTAATCACGCGCTGACATGCATGACTTCGAGAACGTTCGGCCAACCTCCACGTCGTAACCTATAACGTTAGCTACGGAATATTCCATGGTCCATCATGGATCTTTGTCCATCTCAAGGACAGCGTCCCTGTTGCGTTGATGGACCTACCCCTACCCTCAAAGGTTGTCAAAAATGCAGAGGTTCTAAAATTGAGGTGGGGAGGTATTCAACAATCGTAATACGGGAAATCCTTACGGGACTGAGGCGGAAGTTTATTGAAAACCTTCTGGGGCTTTAAGAGTTAATATGCGATATTTAGTTAAAGGGATTTTCTCTTATTGGACTATTAATTTATTCAGACTAGCAAAGTAACATTATAGCTAAAACATATGTTCACTTCTGCTGTGCTCTCAAGCCAAACACTTGTACTATGTTAAGACTACATGTTTGCTTCTGTTTTTTTTTAATAAAAATTAATTTTAAACCAAGGGTTACTTTTTTTAAACAAGTTGTAGACATTTATATAAGGTTGACAGTCCTTGGCTTCAATTTGTCAACTATAATCATGCTCTCACACCCATCTTTAATTTAATAGGAAATTTATAATAGCCAATTTTATATCAAATAAAGTCTAAAGAAGGCACATTTTCTTCTCCACCTTTCTAATTTATTAGCCACCATAGTGCCATGCCCAGCTTCGCAATGCACTTGTTTTAAATAAAAATAAGTAAATAGATTATTATGCACAGTAACGGTAGTAAAAAAATACTTCACTGATTTTTACCCCCTTTCAGCAGGTAAAATTTGCATCTAGAAAACTTTGTGTACTGCAGTGTCCATTGTTAAAGCAGGCCATAATGTTCTAGAAATGAATTTTTATAAGTTGATTATAGTTTGAATGTTGAAAACATTTTACCAAAGTAAACAAACATCTGGAAATCTTGAAGAGCTCTACCGTATCCCTATTTATTCAGAAATGTGTGTCTAATTGAATACAGCAATCACAACTTCCTCCATACATATTTTCATTTGAAATGTGTGATGAGGTAAAATCTGAATAGTGATCTAAATAAAACCAATGACACAGTGTCTGGTACTAGACCTATTGTGAAAGTGTAGCTTGTTTTGATAACACTATGATACAATTTTACAATAATGAAAAATTTTAAGCTCCACAGAAATATATAGTTACATAGGTTATTTTTGGACTTTTAGAATGTCTGGACTATTGCAGAATTATTTTATTTTCAATATTGCACATATTTACCACAATGAGCATTTATTGGTTTTTTGTTATTAAAACTTCACCATCGATTAATTGGAATCGTATCTGAATAATCAAACCCGATTCTGATAACCAAAACGATTCTTAACCAAGTTTGTTTCGTGTTATAAAAACTATTTTTTTTTTTTACATTTATTTTCTTTATTTATTCCCAGCATTTTTAGTACCAGCAGGAAGTTTTAACACCACATTTTATCAGCAAAATGTAAACAATCTTTTTATAAAATTTGTTAATATCTGGGCACAGTAATACATATATCTTATAAAGGCCAGGAATTGTGTTGGGATTATTGTGTAGAGCCGGAATTGTTAAAATGTTTGTTATCGTCTGATCGGGAACCCTAATACTGAGTATCACTTATAATAAGTAAAAAATAAAAAAGAACCAGTCATTGATTATTTTTTTTTAAAAGATGGTACCCAGCAGCCAATGTGGGTGTAAATTTGACAGTTTGAAATCACCTTTGAAAGGTCAAGATGGTCCCCCACCTTTAATTTTAAAGAGTTTTCAAAGATAAACCATAATTTTTACTGATGACTATCAGATTGACTAAAGATAATATACTTGAGCTTTTCTACATGAATGCATTTTCTAAATGGTTCTAGCCATCATTTTCTTGTGGTACATAGTACATAATTAAATGGAAAAGACGTAAACAAGGTAAGGGTTAGCCTGACCGGACGTAACAAAACGGCGAACGTTTCGGCAAAGAGCCTTTATCAACGAACATACAATACACTAATACAACGAAAATAAAAATAAAAAATAAAATGAAGAAACTTAGCTGCGGTGAAATTCAAAGTATCCAAAAAAGTTTTGTTACGTCCGGTCAGGCTAACCCTTACCTTGTTTACGTCTTTTGCTTTTAATTTTGTATAAGCCTGATTGCAGTCCTACCCCTCATTTTGTTTACATAGTACATATCACAATAACCTTTTTTTTTTAAAAAAATGGTGGACTGCAGTCAGTTTTCATATATATTTTTGAGTTTAATGTACCCCAAAATTATATTAAGTAGCTTCAGTATAGTTTTTTTTCTGTTTGAAATGAGATAGCTATTAAAATTTCAGGAAATAAAATGAATCTCTTTTTTTTATAAACTGCAGGTTCCTGTGTGAATCTTAAATGTCTACTGAGATGCCCAACAACAAGCAAAGTTCAGATTGTTACCATCCAGAAATTCTACCACTTGATACCATGAAACCACACTTTTTTAATATAAAATATTTCCTTACTTATAGTTTATCCTAAATTACATTTTAGACATTTACACAGGTATAAATAAAATGTTATAATACAACAAAGTACATGATTATCGAGACTTTCTCTATTATGTTGACTGTTGAGTTCACTATATTTTTACTTCATTTTTTTTTTTGGTGTGAAATGCAGCTTTCTGTTTTGCAAATGCAATGTACTTGACTTAATTTAAATTTACAAAAATATTAAGTTAATGCTTTTTATTTTTGTGTATATCTAAATATATAACGCAACAAAATTATTCAATATCATTTGAATCACTAGAAATATTTGCCATTTTATTTCTTCTGAAGTTTCATCACCCTCCTGCCAGACTCTTAAAACACATAACTTCTGTGATCACAGTTATTACTGGTACAAAGCTTAGTGCCTTATTCTAATGCTAATGATGGGTTATTTATTACGTTGTTATGTACAGTTTAAAAGAAAATGCTTTTTTAAAATTACGTTTTCACATGTAAACAATTATGTAAGAACTTTTTTTGTTTGCAGTTATTTGATGATTTTGTTATAGTTAAAGCTTTTGCTGCCTTTTGAAAAAAAAGTTAAGATAATGTTGTTGTTTTTTCAAAGCACAGGATTATCGGCATAGTTAATTTAGAATTAAATCTGCATTTTAGTAACTCTTAATGTCTCTTTCCCCTAAGAATTACCCGTATTTCGATTAACTGGTTATAAAATTTTTAAAAAAATTATGAAAATGGTATTTATAATATATTATTGACTCTTTTAGGATAATAATGGTTATTTTACATAACCCAAATGGCAGTCTGCAGGCTTGAGTTTAAAACTATTTTTACATGTTGTAAAGTACTATAATTTTTAAAAAAAATCACATCTTTAAAAAAAACAAAAAAAAACAGAACATAAATTATTACAAATTACCATGCTACTTCGCACAGTGTAAACATGAGCGAAGCCAATCGCAGCCGTTTCCAGAAGTAGAATACATATTCTTTCACTCATTGAAGAGATTTATTTTCTGTGAATTTGTTTCTAAAGAGAGTACTATCGAGTTGCGCTTTGACACATAAGAGTTAATTTTATCTATACAATTGTACTTCATTGCTTATGTTTTGTGTTTGTAAATTTTTAAATATTTTTTTCTTCTTTTTAAAATTGATTAAACACGATTTTTTAGTTTTCGAAATTTGAGCAGCAATATATTTTAAAAAACTCTTTAAATTATAAATTTATTGATATCTTTGTTTATAAGTATGGAAATATCTGTAAATAAGAACAATCAAAAAGCATCCTGACATTTATATGGATGAAAAATAAAAATAATTCTTTTAATTAGTAATAACACTGTCTTGTAAAAGTTTATTGGTGCATTAACGGTGGGACCAGTCTTTCTTTTATGATATAATAAAATATGTTTGTTCAACTTTTAATTGCGGCAGTGTGTATCTTTAAAAGGGATTGTTTAAAAATGATCAGTCTATTTCTTGACATGCATAGAGTGAGGGAGATGTCACAATGAGTAGACCTTTATATCCATAACTTAAAAATTTCATTACTGAATTGGTTGTTCTTTTTTTTTTTTTGGTTTAGTTACTTTTCAAGGGATAAATGAATGCTGTACAGGTGGGAGTTTGTGCTTCATTTAGGAACATATCTAAAGTCAGTGACATGCTTGTACAGTCTTTAGGGTCTAAGGGAGATAAGGCATGCAGTCTCCCAGTTTTAAATCAGACTTTTATAGATAGCACTGAAGTAAGTGCATATTTTTTGGCCTTGAAGGTCCAAGTATATGCTACCAATACATATGCACTGTCTATGCACTTTTGAGTAAAATAATGACTTCTCTAGGGATTTTAGTAAGTAACCTGTAAATACTCTTAATGTTATAATGTTGGCTTAATCTTCCATGTGTATAGTATGTGTTTATGTATGAAGACTTGAGTTTTAGTTACTGAGAAATGTGATATATCAATTTCCATGCTCATTAGTATTGTGTTGAAAATGAAGCACTGCTTTTCATTTTAATGAGGACATTGATTCCTATACTAAGGGTGTGTGTGCATACACATACATACATACTTACGTATAATTACATTGCAAGAGAAAGATAGTTATAATATTTAAATGAAAGAATTTCCACTTTTGTTCAGGTTTAAAAATGACCATACCAGTGATCAGCTCCACAGATGAAATCAATCAATAATACATTTAGTTTCGATGCCGTGCTTGTTTGTATTGGAATTTGGAAGTAGGGCTATTTTATTTCTAACCCAGAATAATTTAAATTGAATGCATGCTTTTTGATTTGAGTGTTCTCATCTGTTTTTAACATTTCAATAAAAGAAAGTATATTAAATAAAGTTTATTGTGATGGAAAACAATTGATCAAACTATTAATATGGAATAAGTTTAACAAGTTGTCTTTCATTGGTGTCTTTCTGATGTTATCTGAACTTCAGGAGCCCTTACTTGTGGGATGTCTTAACAAACTTTTTTTAAAATTTAAGCATCATGTTTATAGAAGTCTCATATTAAGACTTTGAATCAACATTTTGTCTGTAAATTGTAAAGTTGTATTAACCTATCTGCTTCAAAACTAACCTGTAAATGTAAACTTGCAAGTTTATAAATTGATATTCTCTAACTGTAATTAATTTCTGTAAGAAGTTTGGTTGTTAAGTCAAAAGCTTTCTGTACATATTTCAAAATTGTCATGTTATTTTTAATCCAAAGCCAAAACAGCCTTGTTTTAGGAAATCAATTCAATAACCATAATGAATGATATACTTTTATTTATTACTGAAAGGTTGAAAATAAATAAATTGAAACAATGATATTTTTGTTGTGTCAGAAAAACTTATGTTATTGAACAGTGTTAGTGTCAAATATAAATCACACAAGTTGCACAGTTAATAGATTTTTATTTAATACATTACATTTGCCATGGGAAAACATGTTTGTCAAACAATAGTTTAACAAATATATTATTGAATTGTAAAACAATTATGTTTAAAAGTGAGTATGTACATTGGCAGTTCAAGCACTTCAACTAGGGTTGGAGAAATTTCATTTATATCTGATGGCAACCTAGGATTCACATTATGGGAATAGTAGTAGTACCCACTAAACAAAGATTCTCAGTTGCATTTTATGTTACTAAACTTAATTAATTTTTCATCTACCACTACATCACAAAAAAGTTTAAGTATCAGTCACTAAATGTTACTTTCACAATAATTTCCTATATAATAATCGTAATATTAAATATTAGCTATCACTATCATGTCACTTTAATTGAATGATTGTACACTCTGAATTTATTAGTAAATTAAGCCTAGATAATATATAGATAGATATTTGCAAAACAAATATGCTCTTAGTAAATTCAGATTTTTTAGACCAAATAAATAGTGTAAGTACCTACATTTCCTCCTATTGCATTTTATATTATTATTTAAGATGAATTTTAAAGTGTTGGTAGTAATCAAGAGCAGACAATAAGTGGTGAGAGACTATTAGTTATTAATATTATTAGGGTAGTTAAACTAGTAAGTAGTTAGGAAATATGTAAAACAAGGGGCACAAGTATGCAAATAGGGTGTGAGTAAACCTGACGACGTCACAAAACGGCAAACGTTTAGTTGAAGAAGGCGCTTTGCTGGAAACGTTAAGGGTCACTCAGTGACGTCTTGTCAGTATACAGAAGCCTTTAAAAAAATGACAATCTATGCCATGGGACAAACAAATAACATTTGTAATATCTAAAAGAACAGTTAAAAAGATTTTAGGCTTTTAAGTAGCTCAGAGAATTAATTTGGGCAATAGGAGCAGAAAGAGAGTTTTAAAAAAATTGACAGCAGTAATTACATAATCAGAGACAAACTAAAGTGCAGAATATTGTACATAAACTCACTAAAATTCATGGCCTAAATGTTTTCATTTTCTCACTTATTCACCTGTTTTATACTAACTTCATGTTAGCTTAATGTAAAAATTAATGTTTAAATCAAGGATTTTATTTTTACTTGTAAATACAATTGTGCATTTCTTCATTTGCTTTCCTTGATTCCAAATGTAACTCCATATTGTGAGAGTGCAAGTGTTTTTGGTTTTTTATATTAGATCTAACAAATTTTAGAACAATTACAATGTGATACTTGTATTACTTCTAAGAGTATTAGTTTCTTGTTACCAGTTAAATACATGTTAAAGCTATTTTAAAGTTTTAATTTAATTAAGATATTTAGAAAGCAAACTAACCGATTATTACTAAAACATTGATTTTTATAAGCAAATTCACATTATTTTGCGTTCATCATCAAATTTCAAATCATGGACAAATTTGGACAAACCTATGAGAACTCATAATTTAAATGATTAAATTTAAATAATTTAAACTCATTATTTAAATTTACACCTACAGTCCTACAGCAAAAGTTTTTCTTCTTCTTCTGAACTTAAGTTTCAACTGGAGTAATAGTTAATAGTAATAGCTATTTTATTTTTTTTTAAAATACTGGCACAGTGCTGAAATTAGTGAAGTCTATGCTGTCACTGTGTAACCATGACCATTGAAATTTAATGTACAACATTTCAAAAGATAAAATATTTTTAAAAATTACAATAACATAGATCATAGGAGAGCAATCATTGCATGCATTGAAAAAATAATCATACGCCTTTAATATTATTTAACTTGATTTTAAAAAATAATAATAATAATAAAAAAACAACAACTTATATTAACTCACTGACTAGTTTTATGTATGATTATTATAATTATATTTTATATACCATCTGAAGAAAAAAAAATCCCCGAGACAAATGCCAATTAAAAGATCATGAAAGAAACCCAGCTTAAAAATATTTTTTACACCCAATGCCAATATATATATTTACCAAATATTTTACTGAGAGTATTGGCATTGGCGTGGACCATGGAGGGCTGGGAATTATTAAATTATGGACTTGACTATTCATACTCAATATGATTGCATAAAATAAACTTAATTAATGTGTTATTCACTGTCAAAAGATTACTATTTTTTTTAAACTTATACTCAACATTTTTTATAAACATTTAAGCTCTTAATTACATCCGCCTCTTACAATGTCCAGTGTCGTACTGAACTTATTAAATTGATAACCTAGTGGCAAGTTGTAAGTGTTGACATCCGTGACATTTGCTCGAATGAGTCTAATGACTGCTGACATCTTTATTATAGTTTAATAATCATAATAGCGCACTTACTGGTACGGTACACTTTGCAAGACACAGGGGGAAACTTAAAATAACAAGACTATACCTTAAATAATCTATTTACTATTATTAAAATGACAAATATAAATTTCATACAAATTTTTCCCGTCCATAATTTTTTTAAAAGACTATACCTTAAATAATCTATTTACTATTATTAAAATCACAAATATAAATTTCATACAAATTTTTCCCGTCCATAATTTTTTTTAAAAGGCCGTGTATTGCATTTTGCATAAATTATTGACTTTAAAAAAAAAATATTTTTTTTTGAAAAAAATAAAACATGACAAAGTAGGCGAAAAAATCCTTTAACCTAACAGGGCAAACCAATTATTTTGATAATTTTATTTTTACAAATGCGTACTAACTTTAAAACAGGTTTTGGGGAGAAAATGAATGAAAGAAAAGATAATAACTTCAATTTTAATAAATATAAGTATTGTCCTGGACAAATTTGTACAGTTTGAAAATACAAATGGATCTAAATATCACTTCTTCTATTCAGCTAGTTAGCCTGTGCCTATAGGCCTACTATAACTATATAATATACTATAGTCTATAGTAGGCCTATACTATAACTATATACTATACTATGGTCTATAGTAGGCCTATACTATAACTATATAATATATACCATAGTAGGCCTATGCAATATTGTCTCATCGTTGATGCCGACTATGAATGATAATAATAAAATATACTTGAATATGAATAATATAGATCTATAATTGGCTTTCTTAAACTAAAATAATATGTTAATAAAAGTTATAATTCTTTTAATTTGCGAATGAAATTGGTTAAAATAACTTTGGTAACAAAATTATTTAATCCATAGATAAATGAATTAGATTTTAATGGCATTTATTTTTGTGCGTGAAATTAATTTTCAAATTAATTTGGCTAATACAAGAGTTAATAACACATTAGGCATATTAAAAAGACTCTTACTCTAAGTCTTAATGTAATCCGTTAATGCTCATAATATTCTTCAAACATTATTTTAATTACATGTATTTACATTATTAAAACAATTTGAATAATTATATATTAAAATTTTCCTTGGAGAAAAAAGAATGTAAAGATGGTGGTGAATGGGAAAGGGGGGAAACCCAGTTTAATGCAATTCATTAGCTATTGTCAATAGTATTGAAAAAAATGTAGTGCCAATTCAATGGCAGCTAGAATTCTACATGTTAATATCAACTTCATCTCTATACCGTACAGTCCGCATAGGATCATGCAATCATAAGGAAACATTGTTTTTTAAAGGGCAGAAGTGAATTATTATTTGAAATCTCGATCATTATAAAATGTACGTATAATGAAGTGGTCGCTTGACTAGAATATACAATCTTCAAACTCTTGTCAACAGTTCAATAATATTTAGACAATTTAGTAACTTTAGTAATTAGTAGAGTAAGGGAGTGGAATAAATAAGCACTAATAAGTTTTTGTCTAGTCATCATGGTATAAAATGAACATACAATTATATATACTAAAACATACTTGTAATAATATCTTTTATGATTAAAATGCACTTAAAGATATGAGCTGTTATAGTAGCCTATGCAGCACATGATTGCGCATGAGAGTGTGAGGATTCACGGCTATAAGGATCTTCTTCATCTTATCTTAGATATACACACTCTCCTTCTATGTCATGCAGAAGATAAATGCGTCCACAGACCATGACGGATGATCTGTTGGCAAGTGATGCAGTGTTCACAGGCCACGGCTATGAAGGTTCCACGCATTACCCAGCCGCCTAACTAATGTTAGGTACTCATTTGGAGCTGGGTGGACTCATGGGCGCCCTAGGCCTCGGGAATAAATCTTTGCCTTCGCATGGATTTCGAACCCGTGACAATCGATACGTTAGTCGAGCGCGCTGCCACTCGACCACCGTCTTTTTTTCTGTCTCAACTAACAATAGTTTTGATTTAAAATGATTTTTTAATCTAAATCACTGCTAAATAACATATCTCTATATCCGACAACATTTTAATATGAAAATGTAAATATCAAGGTTTTAAAAGTACATTTCTGATACAAATCAAATAGATCTGTTATGAAAAAAATACTGTTCTTTTAATTACATTTTGTTTTCTCAAAATGCTTCCAGGATTTTTAGTGCTGCTTACATGGTACAAAAATATTAATATTATAAAACCGTGCTTTGAAGAACTATTGGAGTGGTGCTAAGTCTAAGTTGTTTAAGTTTAAGTAAGTTTAAGTTAAGTTTAAGTAAATTAATGTACCACATTGGTGTGTTAAATAGTTATTTTGAAAATATTAAAAAAATTCTAAGTGGATGCTTAAAAGTGAAGGTTAACAAAAAATAATTAAGATTAGATGTGGTTTTAATCAAGGTTTCAAAAGAATTTAAATTAAAAATTCACTTAAAATGTACATGATTTTTCAACAGATCCAATGAAGTTAATGAAGCATAACATACTTAGTTTAAAATTACGCACTGTGTTTATTTTGTTTACATTGCTGATTCCTCATGTTTTGGTCAGGCACACATTTGTGTCTCAGCATTAGAACTTGTCAAGTGACGATTATCGAATGAGTAATTTATTAATGGGAATTATACAGTTTTTAAAATAGTGAGTGGGGATTGGTAAAATGGAATAGCGGCTGGATAGTAGCGCTCATTAGTGCGCTCGTCTCACAAGCTGAGGTACGTGGGATCGAGCCCACGTTATGCCACAATAAAAACTTGTTGATGAATGACTATAGCTAAAAACAAAATTCTGACTTAGAGAGGATATGGGCACCGCCAAGTCTACCAAGCCCAGAGAAATTTCTAATGGAAACATTAGAACCCACTGCGACCACGAGGTTATGAAAAAAAAAAGGAATGAGTTGAATGAGGCATTTTTGTGAGAGAAAAATAACTTTACAGGCCTCTAATTAGCTTCACTTTATCTTACAAATGAGACAGAAATGAAAGACTCAAGTTTTTATTAAAAAAGAATATATATAATAAATTGTTAACAATTGTCAGGATTAAATCTAATGGACTGAGAAAAAACAATCATTTTCTACCTACATTTTATCAGTTGTCATTGTAGATAGATTTACAGATCATTGTTTATGTAAAAATTTCGTTCGCTGTTCAAACGAGTTAAAACTTTAAAAAATAACCAACCAATGATTGCAAATAGACCTTGATAATCTTCTTTGAACTTCCATTTAATTTAAAGCTAATATGAACATCTGACTATCTGAATTAATATGAACACATGAGACAGTCTTATTTTTCACTACTTGAAAAATCCAAATGATCTGATACGAAATGATAAATAGAAAACTAGAACAGATTCCAGGGAAAGGGCTGAATCATTTACTTCATATTAGTCAATTAATTCTTGCAAAAGTCTTATGAAAATTTAACTTATAAAGAAATATTTATGAATGCCCCATTTGAATTTCATTTAATTATATATAAAATTAGTTTTATTTTAAAATGGAAAACTATGGCAACAGGCTCAATAGGTAATATAGTTGGGTATTTGGGCAACTGAAAGCAGTTATCTGGTGTGTGTTATTTAGGAAAATTTCAAAGTTTAATTCAATATGAAATAATAAAAATAATTTTAAAAAAAAATCTAGACAGTAAAAATTGTTTAAGTTTCTTGAAAGGGAAGATGTGAAGGATTAGTTGTGTTTTAGTTGTAAAAATTTTGAAATGAACTATTGAAATATTTTGGGCATTATATAAATAAGTTTAGTCATGGTATTTATGAACGTCAGAATGATACTTGTTTACACACATTTTTAGATAGTGCAATCCATCACCAAGGCCTGATTGATAAATAGATGAAACACTTACAAAAGGTATTACTGCTTGCCTGTTAGTCATATTTAAATCTAAATGATTTCTCAAATCTGGGAATAATATTGACTTGAAATAACAAAAAGACATGACAAAAACAGGACAGAAAAAAAGTACCACCACCAAATTGTATGCTAAAAGAATTTTTTATTCTGCCAATTGCATAGGGTGTTAACATGCAGCATGGTAAAAGAAATGAGATATGATTTTCTTCTAAATGAATAGAACATTAATATATCATTTATAATTTAAATGCTTGTTTTAATGATTAAAAAAATCCTGACCTAATGGAGTAGACTATAAGTTTGGGCTAAAATCTCTTTTTTAAAATGTAACTTCTATTGTCAATATACACCTATAAAATGTAAATTGACACTGCTTGATTGAGTGTTTATAGATAACAGTGGCGTAGCTAGGAATTTGTAGTGGTTTGAGGGCCCGGGGGATTAACCCCTTAGGGGGCCCCACATAAATGGCGGGGGCATAATATTTGATGTAAAAAAATTTCGGCCACTAATTTACGGGGCCCCCTCTCAAATGGGGGCCTGGGGAACTTTTGAATTCGGAACCCCTCCCCCTCCCCTAGCTACACCTCTGAAAGATAACCTGGTTTTAACATGAAATAATTATGATGAATTGCAAGTCTGATATTAGTCAAATATGTACACAAATAAAATTGTTAAATTTAAGCATTTAAAAAAATCAATAAAAAAAAAATGTTGAGCTGGCTACTGGCACAATTAATTTTTGTTAAATTTAGCACTAAGTGAATAATATAATATACTGCTAACTAGTTGTCCATGAGATACAGATAAAATTTTCAAGTGTATTGTCTAAAAACTTCACCATCAAGTTTTATATGCTTTTATAGAATTTAAAAGGAATACTGTCATAGCTATTGTTAAAATTTAGTGTTACTGTCAGTGCTTCTTTCAATTTGCTCTGTAAATTTTCCAGATTTTAGGGGTGGGCAGAGGTGTAAGAAAGTGTTCAAGAGGAATATTCTTTTAATTTTATTGAAGGACATTGTAGAATGGGGGAAAATTGCCCCCCCCTCCCCACGGTAGAGCTTTAACTAAGTATGCCACTGAATCTAAAAGTAGATAACCAATAATCTCCAGCACTTTGACCAAGATAAACAAAATAAAGGTAGGCAAAAATCTTAACTACAAACATCCAGGGTATTTTAAAGAAGACTATATTGAGTGGGGAGCAGTAAGAAAGCTGTGTCAATGGCTACTGTGCAAATTTTTTTTAGGTATGTCAAATGTGCTAATTGACAGCTTTCATAAGTTGGTTTTAAGTGGCAAAAGTTGGCCTATACAAACAACTTTTTTTAGAACCATATTTAAATTATACAATTAATAGCGTGTCTTTTTTTAATAAATAGATCTATTGTTTTAAGAAACTAGAAATAGAGATTTATTTGGATGGAAGGTTAGTTGAATTTTGATATTGAACACCAATGGAGAACAAACTTAATAAAGGGGTTGACTACTCAAGTAGGGAACTACCCCGACCCCCCTCCCTTTTTTAAAAATCCCCCTGGAGAAATGCCTGAAAGAAACACTGACTGCAGTTAGTTCCTAATAACTTAGATAAAATATCAAGCCTCTACTTCATGCCAGTACCATCTCAAGTTGAAAAAAAATCCCATTGCAAGTTAACCAGGCGAAGTGAATTTAAAATAGTGAGACAGAAGTTAAAATGACTACTTGAAACTGAGATTTCATCAATAGAGTGACCAGTTACTTCTGCAACACCGACAAATATTTGTGAGCTCTCCCACAGTTAAATTAAGTTAAGCCAAAAACATCTGATTATAATTATGAGTTAAACAAAATAAGAACTAAGTTTTTATAATATTGCAAAATGTTACAATAAGGCACATAAATGCTGCAGGGTACATTATAATATGCACCCTGACATAATAAAAGTGAAGAGGAATAATCACAGACCTCAACACATGTTGTGATTAGCCTTACAATTATCTCAATAATATTCCTTAAAAAGATCTAGAAGACTAAATCCTTGGCCTTTCTATTTTTAAAAATTTATGAAATTTTCTAAATACATCATAAAAAGGAGCCAGGTGGTCACTAAGAAAAAAAACAACATGAAAGTAATATTCTCAAAGAAGTTAAAGTAAAATTATTTTAACTTTATATTTTGTATAGGATCAAAATTTTAGTTTCTTGATGATACATTATTTTGAAATTTCATTTTAGCTACAGGGTATTCTAAAAACAACTTTGAACAATGGAAATAAATTGATTGATCTAAAACTAGCACATTTTAAAAGTACATTTTTGCTCAGATCAATAATTTAAATATCAAACCATAACTGAGCAAGCATTAGGAAAAAGAAAATTGCAAGTAAAATCTAAAAAATTGCAAGAGAGCAAAAAAAAAAAAAAAGCAGCAGTCACAAATAAATAAATACATCATGAAAAAATTGTTAAAAACTAAAATCAGATCATTCACCAGCAGACGAAAGAAATCCTGGAATGTGATCTTGAAAATAAACTTGAAAACAAAAACCAATAAAATTACATCAATTATTGATATGTTTACTATATACAAGCTATGTCTTATTGCAAAGATTCTGTTTTGTTGCATATAACATGAACTATAAAATTATTGTAAAAATATCTACCACATATTTTCTTTTCTTTAGATCCTTTTACAACAAGTTGAGTTAATATAAAAAATATTTTTTTAAAATACAGCTAAGATCAAATTTTTAAAATAAATTTCTTTTATGAGCAATAAGACCCTTTAGGATTAGTAAAATCAATACTAGTTCATGTCATACAGCTAACAAAGTCATCATTTTGAATTGAAGACAAAGCATCATTCACAACCGTGTAGGGCATAGGAATTAAAAACAAACTAAGATTAAATGAATAACTCAGCTCATACAATAAGGTAACTATACTACAGATATCTACATCAATTGTAGTTTTTGAAAAAACAAAAAAACTACTAAGCCTACGTTTTTAATGTTGGGTTATTTACCCTGAAACATTGACTAGAATAAACAGGAAAAAAATTAGTTGAATATTTTACATTGAATATTTTCCATTTAAATTGTTTTGAAATAAAGAAAAATAAAGCTATTTACATACTGTCTTTGAGCTATATTGTTTAGCCATTTGCATTATTCTTGATCTGAAAGTGCTAGTTATGACAATTGATATATAAATTATTATCATTACTTTTACAGCACTATAATAATGTTAATAGTCAATATGGAAATTTTTGAAGAGTTTTTAATTTTGTTACACATTTTCCAGTCAGAATCAAATATTGAAATATTACTTTTATATATGATTAAAATTAATTCTGAAAGTATCACTTATGATTAATAAATAAATAGCTTTAGCAAAAATTGAAGATTTTCATGAATATAAATAATTTTTTCATAAATACATGTCTGACATCTATCACATTTGTGGAGTGACAAGAATCATTGGCCAATAGTTGAGCTTTGAAAATTCATTTCATTTATTCCTCTTTTAAGCTCTCTACACCCTCCAATAGAACTATTTTTCCCCCTACAAGTAACAAATAAATAAACAATAAAAAAAATAATTAAAAATATGAAGAAAAAAAATCAGCAAAATTAAACAAAATGTAATTCGTATGAGACAAAAAAGTTATTTTTTTGCTATCAATTCTTAACTTAAAAAGAAGCATTTAAACTCATTTCACAAAATTGGCAAATAATAAAAGTACTTTTTTCAATTACATTCTAGTACAGAGTAATGTTTTTCCCCAACAATTTACATAGAAGAGGTCCGTCCAATCAGCATCATACAAAAAGGTAAATTATGGCTCAATGTCTTACTATGTCTGGCTATTAACAGCCTTCCTCTAAAGCAGTGAATAACAACTTATTAAGTTTAGCAGATCTATACCACAGGAAGAAATGAGAATTAAATACTACAAAGTAGAGCTTACAAATATAAATTAGGCAGCAAACATGATAGAAGGCAACAATGGTGACAAGGAATGTTAACAGTAAATGCAATCATGTAATATCAACCTATAAGTATAAGATAGGCACTGATCCCTTTCATTGGAAGTCTTAACTTACATCAAAGAAAATTAAGAATAAGAAGCAAAATTTCATGAACAGATGCAAATTTCCAAAATTGCTTGAGGAAAAAGTACAAATAGAAAGGCAATTCTGACATCATTAAAAGGCAACAGCTTCCTGTACTCTATACAATCTGTATCACACTGTCTCTATAGTTCTGAGTGGACCATAGTTTGCTGTATCACACTGTCACTATAGTTCTGAGTGGACCATAGTTCGGCCACTGAAATTTTAAAGAATTATAAGTACAGCATAATAATTTAATAACTTATCAGGTAAGAAACAGCCATTGAAATGTGGTTTTTAGTCTTGGCGTAAAATCTAATCCATTCAAAACACAACTTTGACAAAAGGTCTTAACAAAAAAAAACAGTCTTATATTTCAAAACAAAAGTATTATATTATTATACTAAGACGGAGTGAAATTCAAATTGGAAGTTAAAAAAAGTACATGTCAAGGTGAATGTCTTAATTTAAGATAATTCTTATACAAGTGATAAATAGTTTAAAACATAATAAATTTAAGGCTGTGTCCAATAATTTCAACAGCTTTTAAATATTATAAACAAATTATTTAAATGTAGTTAATTCTTGAATTAAACAAGATGTAATGTACACTTTTAATATGTTAAAAAATAAATATAATTATACTTGCATTTAACTGTTATGTAAACATAATTTATAATTGTAGGACTGGAAAAAAAACTACCAAGAAATATTAAAGACTTATCTCTAAACAACTCAGAAAGCTACTGATTTCATTCAAATGCTTACATCTAAATTTTAATGTAATTATTTATTGGTCTGAATATAATTTTTGTTTCGCTGATATAAATATTTTCAATACAAATATGTACTGTAGTCATTACATAGTTTGGATAGTGTAAAACAAAATAATTTGACCTAATTTTTTTCTGATCAAAGTTTAACCTTTAAATTTAAATCCTAGCGCCAGTTATTTCCTGTTGAAATATGCATGGCCTTGCAGCAGTTTTATTTCCCATATAAACATCGAAAATTTAATTTTCACATAAAAATACAATTGCAAAATTCACTGTACAATAATAAGGCAGCAGTGGTGAATTTACCATCTTTTTTGTTATCAGAAAAGAATGCACAAAATACATAAGTTAAAAGTCTAATTTATACAAATCATGTCTGACTTTTTTCATGCACTGTCAAGGATGCCATGGACAACCAGGGACACACACATGGAATGTAGTTATAGAATGATAAACAAATCGACATTTTAAACAAATCAACATATTTGTTTGAATTCTTAGAACAGAAGGATGATATTCTTTGGACAAAGAATAATTAAGCAAAAATAAAATGCTTTCTGTGTACTTTCTTAGTGAGTGAAGAAGGAATGTTATTTTTGGGGAGTAAAGAAGATAAAATGCAACAAAAACTAGACATTGCACATAAGTAACATTCCAGAAGTAATAAACTTATAAAGAAGAATATAAAAAAACTTATGTTAAAGATCAGCTATTTAAAAAATAAAAATTTCTTTAACAGGAATTCTATTTAATTTCTTTTAAAGAATATAAATATCAAAACTTGAAAATTAATGTGGGATTGGTAAACACAATTTTTTGTTAAAGTTCTCATAAACTGATTTTTCAAGGAATGTTCCTTAGTTTATTGTTTAATATAGTGGTTTATGCTAGGGAAAATTTAATTGGAATAAAAAACCTCATCAAATAATGCAACTGAAAGGTAATAGATATGTAGAGTGGAGGTTTCATTCAAGACAAGCAATGTGCCAAAACGAGAGCCCAATTTGGTCTACAAATTTCTTGATCACACTCACTGTGTGGTGATATCAATAAATGTGAAACTCGTTATAACCAGATTTGATCTTTATCTTTAAGTGTTTCAAGTTTGTTTTCATCATTTCTTTTCAGTTACAATTTAGTTACACTATATTAAATATGTTGTATAAATAATGAGCTCATCATGAAATATTTGGAATGTGAATCAAAAAAGTTTTTTTTTTATATTGACTGTAGAATTAAGGCTTATAGCATGAGGCACCATGAAATAAATTTGAACAATTTACAGTATGCTTGAGATTTCAGCAGAGCATCATTAATTATTTTAATCTTTAGTAATAAAATATCCAAGTGCTGGCCCCTGATAAAAGGAAGACCAAAGCTTAAAAACATTCAAGGCCATAAAATTATAGGTAAACAATTTTTTAAGGCATTAGATATTCTCGGTCATTGCAGGGGCTATGAAATTGTGCTGCTTGATAAAATTAACAACGTAGTACTTGTTAATCTTTTTACTCTTGCTAATTTTCATATTAAAAAAAATCCTTTTCAAACCTGGAAACATGTTCAAAAGATCAATAATCTTCCTCAGTTGAAACATGTTCAAAAGATCAATAATCTTCCTCAGTTGAAACATGTGAATTTGAATTGGAATGAGGTGTTGCCAATATAGTTGTATAAATACAAAACACCTAGTAATATAACATATAAATAAACATTTATAATTTACATAAAAATATATGTATATATAAATATTAAAAACAATTTTTACATGAGAAAAAGACTTGCACAAATATTTAGTTGTGCAAAGAACTTGAGAGAGACTTTCATCACTTAGGCCATAAACAGTTCAATGAATCTGTTGCCGAGATGTCGTCTGTTTTTCTCTACAATTGCCCTCTCGGCCTCCAGTCTCGATGCAAATGAAATGAGGGCATCTCCATTTGGTCGACCCTCCAAATTAGTTTGTATACTTATAGTTTCTGGCCCTACCTGGGAAAAAGATTAGAGGATGGAACAATGAAAGATTTGTGTCCAGGAACATATCCCACCACCAAGTAATATATTCAAATTAATTTAAAGAAATAAAATTAAACTTCTGGTAACTAGAGTATTGTGCTAATGAAGTTTAAAAGAGAAAATATTGACTTTAAACTAATTAATCTAAAGGTTAACTTAATGACTTATAAACTAATTAATCTAAAGGTTAACTTAATTACTTAAAAACTAATTAATCTAAACTTTAAGTATCAATATTAAATCTACAGGAAAATAATAGTGAAAAATAAAATTTTGATTTTAAATGTAAAACCTGAACTGATGGAAGGAAATTTTACTAACTTTACTTCAGATATGAATTTTTTATTGTTTCATACTTAATTTATGATATGATTATAAGAATTAATCTATAAAAGTTGTACACTTGAAACATAATTGAATAACTCAATAGGGGAGATTATTAAAAGTTTTTAATTATAATATGTTTAAGATTTAATTGTTTGAAACTTCCCATCATAACAATGACGCGTGGAGCATTACCGCAGCAACCAGTTCCCATCTGACATCATGTTCTCAACATCGTTTACATACCTGTAAAAATGTTTGGGTAATGTATGGTCAAGTGGTTTAATCCAAAATGATATGACCATCTCCAAATGTGATCCAATGATGAAGATTTAAAAATGTTGCTTATTTTAAGTGTACTAAAAGACACAGCAAAGTATTAAGCCTAAGTTCTAACAAAGTTTCCTTTACATATATTTTGGGAAATATTTTAAGAGTTGTTTTTAGCACTAAAATGTTCACTTTATCCATAGGAGTGTACTTCATGAACTTTTGGAGTCCTTTATTACAACTATCAGTTCAGGTTTCACAAACAACTCAAATACAACAATATCTTGAGTTTATATTTATAACATTAATGAAACTAAGAAAATGAGGTTTCTTTTAAAAATAAAGAGTGACAGTAAAAACACAACATACATAAAAATGAGAAGAAGATTGAATGAATATGAACATAATGAGAGCCCAAGCCAAAATAAAAATAAAAAGTTTTTTTATATATAAAATTCATTTTAAAAAATGAGAATGATTAAATTAAATCTGGAAGCAACAAAACATAAAAATGATAAAATAACATAAATGAATAGATTTGGTTCCTCATTAAATATTTTCTAATGAAGAATGTCAATAACTTCTTCCAGAGAGAGCTCTAGGTTTAATTTACAAAAAAATTATATATATATATATAAAGGAGATATATTTTTTAATGCTTTGGATATCTATAATTTGTTCATTTGTACTTTACTTTTTTTAAAAATGCTTATCTATTGAATAAAAACTAAACCAAGAAATTCCACCACCCTCAGAATTGGTGAGACTGATTTGGTGAGACTGATTTGAAACAAATAAAAAAAAAAAAGCTTACAAAAGAAATGACAACAGGATGTAACTGAATGTGCATTTTTAAAACATGAAATATTTTTCTGCCATAAAAACAGAGCTTAGACATAAAGCCACCTAGCCAACGACACTAATTTCTCTTTGCTTATTTAAGGCACCTAGACCTACCTCTGGGAACCCCTGAAAATAATTCATAATATCCTGAACCGTTACATTAATAGGCAGGCCCCTCATTATGATCATACAAGGGCCGGTATACGGCCCCGAGGCTGTGTTTGTGGTGGTGGTTGTGTAGTAAGTAATAGCAGGTGTTTGCGGTGTAGGGGGCGACACAGGTGGGCTTGGGTACCAGTAGAGTATTGGAGGGTAGTAGGCAGGTCTCTGTGGTAATGGCGCCATTGTGGGGGTGAAGGCCGCTGGCATAGGCTGGGTCAAGGACATGTAGGGGAAACCTCCAGCTGTAGTGAGGGAGGTCGAGGTCATGATAGTCTGGGGTGTCACTGAAAATTAAAGAAGAATTTTTTTCATGGGAAATAATAAAATTTTTATTTTGAATTAAAAAAATAAAATTTAGTTTTGTTAAATTCTGCTGAAAGCTGAGCCTGTTCACCCTAATAAATACCCCACTGTTAAACTTAACATTAGTTGAATTGAACAAATTCAGCTTGAATTAATTATGCTATTATAATACATTTGTAAAAAATGGCTTTTGAAAATTAAGAATAAAATACAATTTAGCAAATGACCGTATTTATTACCTAGGGATTTAACTTTTATTAAATAAGAAATTATTATAAAAGAATAAAAAAATTTAATACACGAGAACTAACCTGGAGATAATATTGGCCGCTGAAGTGTAATAGGAGAAGGGGCTGAAAGGGCAGGGGCAGTTAGGGCAGAAGGCATCGTGATTGACATCTGAGGCATGCCGTTGGTCAGGACGTAACTCATGTCTTCACCACTGCACTGAATGACTTCTATAACACGCTTCTTGTTGGCAAAGATCATGTGACGTCTGTTTCTGTTTAATGCAGTCAGTGTTGCTGCATCCTCCGAGTCCAGTTGTATAAAAGCCTCACCTGAAGCCTCTCCCTTATAAAAAAGAAAAGAAAACTGAAGCCAAGGAATATGATGCATCAAAGTTGTAGAACCTCATCAGCTCAGACATCTCTAAAGAATTGCACTTGAAATAATATTTTTATATTTAAATAAAATTAACAATAAAAAAGTTACAAACAAAATTTAATGGCTAAACGATAGGAAATAAATGGTTCAAATGGGCTTAAAAATTCTAGAAATCCTCATTTAATATATTCTCATTGAAAAAAAACCCAACACTTTAATTTTGCTATTGAAGGAAACAAGTTTTGAACAATATGAAAGAAAATTTTTTTTTGAGAAATTGGATATCTTAAAGGTATAAAAGCATAAAACAGATCTAGAACTTGTCATAGTAGCTAAATAATTGGTTTAAAATTTGAAAATAAAATTGAATATGATTTTTTAAAAATATTGTCTATAGATGAGGGAGTTGAGCAGTTAGTAATCAATAGATTTAAAAAAGGAGTTGAACCTTTAAACTTTCTTTAATCTTTATAAAGAACCTCCCCCCCTCCCCTAACTAATTCAGTTAAAATAAATTAAATGTGGTAAATATTAGCTCAAACTCAAAGCATTGCAAGTTGTGTCTTCCATATTTTGTTAAAGTTTTTGCTCAAATTGAAGAACTGCAGGTGGGATAGTAAGGAGCTTTTACTTTTATGACACTGAGAGTTGTTTGCAATGTGATGTGGAGAAGAATTATTTCATCAGATTCATGCAAACGTTAGACCTGTCAAGGCAGATGAGAATTAACCAAATTAGCCAACATTTAACAGGGTAAAAAAGGCAACTGATCAACAGTTTAATTCAAATCCTTGACTTACAGTTGCTGTGTACACCATATGAACCCCTTGATAAATGATGAATTGAGAAAATTCCCCAAGGAATGTCAGGATGTCCGTGACCTGGGCAGCACTTGGTAAGTTTCGAAGTCTAATGCAGTCCCGTCTGGTACCACTGGTGATCAGGGACTGAGGAATTATGGGTATTCCTGCTGGTAGTTGAGCTATCAAGGGGGTTAACTGGCTCTCTGGCTGCTCAGGGTTGCGGGGATCCATACTTCTATTGAGAACCTAGGGTCAGCAAATAAAAATTAGTTTTTGATTTTAAAAAAGTCAAAGGTCAAACAATTCACAATTATTATAAATAAAATACAAATACAGATAAGGGTAACAGATAAGTTTAAGGGTAACAGATAAGATAAAATAAAGGGTAACAGATAAGATAAAGGGTAACAGATAAGATAAAGGGTAATAGATAAGATAAAGGGTAACAGATTAGATAAGATAAAGGGTAACAGATAAGATAAGATAAAGGGTAACAGATAAGACAAAGGGTAACAGATAAGATAAGATAAAGGGTAACATAAGATAAGATAAAGTTTTGATTTTCAAAGTTTTTAGAATGAGTTCATTACAATGAAGCCGGAACTGGTCTTAACTTTAACTGGTCTTAGCTCTTCTTGTAACAGCAATTTTAATAAAGTGGGACTTCTCTTAGTTGAACTCAAAGGGACCCAAAAAAACCTAACAAACTTTTGGAGTTTTCAAGAAAATGGCGTAACATCCGCAGATAAATCAAGAAAAATTTTAATATTGAAGTGGGGGGGGGGGAGAAATAGAAGGCTTGACAGGAATGAGGCAGTGTCTGATGTTTCATGTGAAAGGAAGTAGACTTAGTTTAGAAGTAACAACACCACAGAAAAAGCCCCTCCACTCTACAGTGCGATGGGGGGGGGGGGGTAAGATTTTTCTTTTTACTAGTTTTACAAAAGCGCCTTGGAAAATTCGACTTACGAAGGTAGGAAGCCAAAAATCTTCAAGTTAAGGAGATTCAAAATACATTAGTCATAAGGAATTAAGCCAGGACCCAAACAATTAGTGCAAGGTAGGGAGGTTTTTGACTTAGGGAAGTTTGACTTAGCGAGGTCCAACTCTATTTAAAAAAATTATTTCATTTTCAAAGTTTTGCATTATGGCTTTCATTAATTACTAAAACTTGACCAAATTAATTGTGGCAGTTTTAAAAAATGATCATGGATGCAACTGAAAAAAAGCATCTCAAGGTTACGAAGAATTCAAAGTTTACCTGCTGCACTTCAGCAGTCGTGCTTTTGAACAGTTCAATGTATCGTGAACCCATCATCTCCCGGTGTTTTTTCAAGGCTTTGGCCGACTCTTCCTCTGTTGCAAAGAGAACAAAAGCGTCGCCGGTGCTTCTTCCATCTGGATAGTGAACAAACAAAATACCTTCCTCACCATCCAGAACTTGAGAAGAATTTGGATCTCGGGTGAAAAATTCCAACTGAAAAAACAAAACATATTTAGCAATGAAGTATTTAATTATTTAAAAAAACCACCATGAATTAATAGAAAACAGAACAATAAAAATGGCAAAAAGATGATGAAAATGGTTTATGGCCTATTGTAACTTTGGGATACTCTATTGATTTACTTCTGGTAATTATCAAAAAGTAAACAAAAATAAATATTATTTAAAAGGAATAATTAAAAAAAAAGGACAAAAAGAAAATTAAATAATTGTAGATGTTCATATTGTTTAGAGTGGGTTAGAAAAGTAAAGGGAAAAAAATCCAGAATAATGTGCTTTCGACCAAATTTTATGAGCTAAAGCAAATACAATTATTAATAAAATTCCCTTTTCACCACTCAATGCTGCTTTTGAATTTATATTGTATTTCATCTCAAAGTGAATTTTTCAGCCAGGAAATATCATTCAATACTGTACAAACTATTTAAAACTTTTACAATCTTAGGTTGAAATTATTTTTTATTCACTGATAGAGTTTCAACTTTTTTATCCACCAAACATTTCATAGCTATAAAACATACCAAACCTGTGACCATTTCATTTAGAGTTGCATTTTCTTTTTATTTAAATCATCATCTTTAACTTTAGTGGATCAATTTTCTATTTCAAGGCATAAGGACCTAAACCCATTTTGTTAATAACAGTGCATTTATGTTTCTATTTTTTTTATAGGGTGCAAAAATTTTTTTAAAAACAAAAACAAATGTCAATTATTATTTTAGTCATCTGGATATGGTTCCCCACTCTGGAGGAAAGAGAAGACAAATCTAGAATGTGATTAAATAGATTGTATGTTTGTTCCTCTGTAAAACTTTTTAATAAGAAAAAAAAAAAAGAAGACAATTTTAAAGTCACATATTATCTCAGGAACGTTCAGATCCAATGACCGAACCCAAGTAAGATGAAGAATTTTATCACCAGTGTTAGGACCAGGTCACATTTATCCTTCACCATTTAACTACATTGCTACTCTACATCATTCCATTGAAATACACCACAGCTGTGACCCACAGGATGTCGTTCTACAATCACTGAATGTTTGTCGTTTCCTGTAAGATTTTCTTTTCATTAAGAGAAACAGAAATCACATATTTTGACCACTTTCCATGCCAGAACCACACCACATCCCAACCAAACTTTCTCAATAAACCATATTATTATATTTTATTTGAAAAGCACAGGATAATTTTTATTCAAGCAAATTTTCCTGCTACCATTAATGAGGACAAAGAAGGCGTTGGGATACGGTAAATGTACATGTTTTTTTTTTTTGTTGTCGTGTTAACAAAAATTAATAAGCATAGAATTGTACACAGAATATTTGAGGTGTCCAATTTACTGTAATATACTTGAGTTAAAAACCAAATAAAAAACAAACAACTGGACACCATTCACAAGTAGGGCCCCATTTTAAATGTATAGGTTTAAGCCTTTACCAAAATAAAACATCCAAAAATACAGATCTTTCTTTACAAAAAAAAATTCAAAGAAACAAATTATAGTCAGCGGTTTGTCATTTGTGAAACATAAAAGAGCCAACCATTAACCATTCCATGACAAGCCTGAGGTGGAATCAAGAATAAGATAATGATATTTAAATATATGCAGTCCAGAAACCATCATCCCGCACCAGCTAATCCACCTGCAGTATGATTGGAGGAAAATGTAAACCTGTGCATCCCGATGCGACCGCCACATAGAACCACAGGCTGAATTGTTACTGTCCTTTGTTCACTTACCTCGGCAACTTCTAAATTATGCTTCCAAGTATGAACGTTTTCATTATTTTGTATTGATGAGTCAGCTGAAAACATGAAAAACCTGTAAATGCTTGCTAGCTTTTCATTGCCTCTGACATGGAGCGGTTACACATTTTTTTAAAATCTGATTTTGCAGCAAGTGACATTACCCCAAATAAAACATTATTTCTATTATTAGATAACTGATACACATAATTTTTCTTTTGGAAACAGCATTTTTTTTTTTTACAAATAATTTTATTTTATCTTAAAAGTATTATTTAAAAAAAAATAAGAGTTGTATTTTTTATCCTTTTCTTTCAATCTTGAGATAAGTGTTAAAAGGAATATGTGCAGTTATGAATACTGTTGTTTCATTTATGCTAATATGAGTTATTTTAAAATTATGAAAAATATGAAAAAAACTATCACTGTTAAATTTGATATGCTGCAAAATACATAATCTAATTCTGGATTCAAATTTATTTCTGATAAAAACATTTTTTCTATAATTCGTTAATGTTAGCTGGTCAAGACTGATACAACTCTTTCAAGGATGCAAACAACAAAGACTCCAATGCTGTTAAATATATTGGGAGAAAACAACATCACAATTAAATTTAAAGGGAACTCTTTCAATCAGTTATATGTATCTAGAATTTAAAACATTTTCTTTAAATAAATGATGCAAAAAAAAAAAAAAATAGAATCAAACCCGTTTCAAGTTTTCTTAAACCTTATGGATGTAATAATCTCAGTTACTTCCCTTATGGTGAATTTATTAATAACAATAGTAAAGTTGTCATTTTAAGTTAATAAATATGAGTCCCAAAAATATTTATATTTATTATTTAATCAAATTTAAAACAAAAATGAGTTCCTTAAAATTCAATGCAACTTCAATTTCTAAACAATTTTTAAAAAAGTATTTTAAAAAACATCTTTCTAAAAATTCTCTTCTCATCTAATTAGTTAATTCTCATTCTGGTATTTTTGTTACTTATTATGAAAAAATGAAGACTAATTAAAATTATTCTTTGCAATATCTTTATATTGCAACATAGAATTCATTTAAAACTTGAGAATATATTTACTAACAGGAACATGAATTTCATGAGGCATCAATTTTAATTGAGATACATTTCTTGGTGTCAAAGGGGAATAACTAAAATTTTAGCTTTTATTAATTTTATCTTATTTTGTTCCTTATTAGTTTGAAGCTGTCCCAAAGAATATCATTGATTTTATTTTCATTTTTGATTTATTTCCCTTGTCCAGTTGTGATTAAAGGACATTTCTAATGTTATGTTGACTTATCTCAAAGTCCCTAAGCCACTTAAAAATAAATCCAGATGTTTTATAGCATTGAATAGTGCTACAATTTTTCTGGTTGTTTCATTTAATAAATCTTAATGTATATATCTCAATTATGTTTGTGAAACATCACAGGAACTGTGCCAACATACACACACAACATGGAAAATAAAGATACAACATACATTCATCTGATTGTAATCTTTGTTAAATCTGATTCAGATACAACATGGTAACAAAAATACAACATACATTCAGATGTTTTTAATAATTGTCAGACTCACCACTTGTTGAGTTGTTGAAGTAAATGGCAGTCCCCGCATGCGGATGATCGTCTGACCTCCACGAGACAGAAACGCTTGTGCTTCTGAGTTGTTTCCTGCAGGGACACATAACTTCTCATCATTTTCTTTAAACAAACATTTTGATAGAAACTATAACAACATTTTTTAATCATTTTCCGTTAAAAAAAAAAACAACAAGTTGATAGACAAATAAGTACAGAAGTACAGAAGTACAGAAGTACAGAAGTACAGAAGTACAGAAGTACAGAAGTACAGAAGTACAGACATTTTCTTATTAAAAAAAGTTTTTAAATTTTTTTTTAGCTGGGTAAAAAAAACTTAAAAAGAAGAAAATATATATTGATGTATATCCTTTAATTCAATTAAAGCAATGATATCTCATTTTAATTCAACATAATACACAGGAAATATACCTCCAGCAACATTGATAAAATCTTTCCCAGAAGCCTTGTAGACCTCAATGTAACGCTGACCAATGTGGTGTTTGTGTCTCTTCAATGCCAGGTCCCTGTGCTCCTCAGACTCAAACCTGATCAAAGCTTCTCCGTTCCTCCGACCTTGTGGGCTTAGACACAGTGCCACTCCCCCCCTGACGGAAACAAGTAAATCAGAGCCGTCATTTATTTGAGAAACAAACAAAAATAAGCAATAAAAACCAAAATTGAAATAATATTTTGTCAATTATACTTTAGAATCTATTTTTTGTTCACTTATGGTATTTATAAACTAATTTTTGGGGGACCAAACAACTCACTTGGCAATATTTAACCCTTTGAAAAATCTGGCAATGTCTTGGTCTGATGATTGCCATGGCAAACCTCTGGCTCGGACCACAAGTCCGTCACTGACGTACTCACTTTTACTACTGTAGGGTGATGACAAAAATATAACAGAAAAAATGTATACAGAGAAATTAAACTAAGGTTTTAGGAAAAAAGTATAATAAAAAATAGTTTGTCTGATATGATTTTATAAAGCAAAGGAAATGAAAAGAGTTATAAAGAAATCTTTTTCCAATGAAATCGTCACTTACCATATGCCACCTTCTAATCTTTCATTTATAACTTCAGGATCACCAAATGTATGACCTGTAAAAGATATGAAACAAATATTTACATTTCCCGTGTAATTAGAAAAAAAAAGTCAGTGCTGACAATGTGCTTCCTTTGAGACTGAGTTTTTAAAAAGGGCCGTTAATTAAACAACCTATAAATCCCTTATATATGAGACAACTAAAAATATTGATTATGTCCAATTCCAATATAATACGCACTGCGCTGCGCGACAGGAAAATATTTTAAAAAAGTATGTTCAATAGAATACGCACCGGGGGACAGACTAGCGCAAACATTTACATGCTTCATAGTGAATCATAGAGATGATCTAAAAATTAATTAATTTAATTACGGTACATTCCATTGATCTGAAATTTTGATACAGTGGATTGTTAGGTGACAAAAAGTCTATGTGCAAATTTCATCTTGATAGGATCTCAGCAAAAGGGTCATTTTTTTTACTTTTGTTTTTCCGCGGGACCACGACAGACAGTTAAGAAGGTGAAGTTAATTTAATATTTAAAAAAAAAACCACCGAGATGCCTTAATATTTGGACATGTCTAAATTATTAGTACAAAACAGAGATTTGAATTGCAAAATAAAATATTAAATTTTTTAAAAATCAATTGAATTTACTGCATGATGCAATCTTCCGAGGTTTGGGTAAAAAAGAAAAAGAAATAAGTCAGTAGCCATGTTAGTTCATTGTTTCAGTTTAAATCGACTATAGTCTACTTCTACTAAAAAAAACAAAAAGCAACTATAGTAGATTATGGGGGTGTGTTTTGGTGTTAAAAATCAACACTAAAAAGTACTAAAAACATATGTGTTTTTCCCTTAAAGTATTTAAATAGTTCTCGACACGAGATAACATACAACCCGACGTTGTTAACTCTATAACTTATAATTATTAACTCTATAACTTATAATTGTTAACTCTATAACTTATAATTGTTAACTCTATAACTTATAATTGTTAACTCTATAACTTATAATAGAGGCGCAAATATTTCAGGTTTAATTTATAAGTGTCTTAAAAAATATTTAAAAAAAAAATTGCCATCAGTGTTTGAAATTGACTTAAACTTCTCAAAGTCTACACCGCATGACTGAGCTGACACGGTCTGACCTTCTCCAAATGGACCGCGACGTAGTCAGCGTTACGGCAGAGTAATCAGGGGCGTTACAGCAGAGTAATCAGGGGCCTTACAGCAGAGTAATCAGGGGCGTTACGGCAGAGTAATCAGGGGCGTTACAGCAGAGTAATCAGGGAGGGTAAAGCTTTCAGGCCTCCCACACCTTCTTAGACAGCACCTCCCAGTGACGTCACTCTATGTAAGTGTCAAACTAGGTGAATTCCCCCCCCCCGCCCGTTCTTACTGCATCTCCCTTCTTACGCCCCTGTATGTCAAAAAGACAAAACCTTATGTATTTTTTAAAAAAGAGAAAGTTTTCCACGATGACGTGCTTCGCAACGTAAACCTGCCAGGTGTTTTCATTTCTAAACACTGAACAAGCCTGTATTGCCAGAAATAGAGCTACAAAGTTGTCTTAGTGTTATTTTAGATTGCTGCACCCCCTTTTTCTTTTAAACAAATCAAACAATATCAAAGAATATCAATCAAACGACTTTCTGCTTCTCTCGTGATATCATTGACCGGTGCACCACTCGTGATATCATTGACCGGTGCACCGCTCGTGATATCATTGACCGGTGCACCGCTCGTGATATCATTGACCGGTGCACAGCTCGTGATATCATTGACCGGTGCACCACTCGTGATATCATTGACCGGTGCACCGCTCGTGATATCATTGACCGGTGCACCACTCGTGATATCATTGACCGGTGCACCACTCGTGATATCATTGACCGGTGCACCGCTCGTGCCAACACAGAGACAATTCTCCGATAAACACCGAAATGTGTGAAGAAATCAATAAATTCATCACAAGTTGTCAGCCTTCTCTCATACGTTGTCCTTAATCACAAAGCGTAGATTCCATCTGCTCCCCGATCAATTTTGAATTAATCCCCATTTGGAAAGTGAACATTTCTCTCCACCGTTTGAACAAACGTCACGTGATATCGCGTCATCAAATCTTCTTTTTTTTCTCTCCACCCAGAATGCAATGTTGTCTATTTCCTTAAAAAAAACGACAATGCAGACGTTAGAAATAGTTTCCATGCATGTCGAAAGAGTTACAATTAACCTGGTGCCCCCTCCCCATCTCGTACATTAGTTTAGTGATATACATCATAAAGAGGCAGGGGTGGGGTTTTCTTTCAGTCCTAAGGTGATTGCTACAAGACGATCTGACAACTCGGGCTACACAGATGCTTAGCCACAGGAACGATGCCATGATTGAAATCAAGTGAATACCATGATGGTCCCAGGCAATGTTCCCTTTACGCTGCGCGGCCATGATGGTCCCAGGCAATGTTCCCTTTACGCTGCGCGGCCATGATGGTCCCAGGCATTGTTCTTTTTACGCTGCGCGGCCATGATGGTCCCAGGCAATGTTCCCTTTACGCTGCGCGGCCATGATGGTCCCAGGCAATGTTCCCTTTACGCTGCGCGGCCATGATGGTCACAGGCAATGTTCCCTTTACGCTGCGCGGCCGCGCATAAATCTGACCGACCCCACTCAGGTGTTTAAAATTTCCGAGCAGTAAATTTAGTAAAATATAGCACACAAAATGGTGTCAGTGATGTGTCAGGGAGATGTCATTGATGTGACAGTGATATGTGTCAGTGATGACATTGATTACATCAAGAGGACATTGATTACATCAAGAGGACATTGACTACATCAAGAGGACATTGATTACATCAAGAGGACATTGATTACATCAAGAGGACATTGACTACATCAAGAGGACACTGATTACATCAAGATGACATTGATTACATCAAGAGGACATCTTCACCACCTTCAATAGCTACCCCCTCCGCCCTATTATATTGTATATCTATAATCCACACCAGGTCAACTCCAGCCCCACCATCACAGCTGCCCTACAGTCAATATCTGCATACTGAACACGTGGCAAGGTGAGCAACAGATGTCCTGTACCTAACAACCCCCTCCCCACCTCACCATTGATTTTGTCTAACTTGTTAGTGGAGATGGTCGATATGTGGGTAATAATCTCATCAAATATTTGGATCAATGTCGGTGATGGGGGGGGGGGAGATAAGGGTCTGTGGGTGGGTGGTGGAGGGTGTTGGTGGGTG